>PVJL010004971.1:0-117676 GCA_004026885.1 Lyroderma lyra
TTCTTGGTCATCTTGAAAGCGAGGAACCCAGAGAGCTGATTTATTTATATTCATCTATCCCTTGTATTCTTTTAAAATTGGTTGTTAGATATACATCAGCATTGTCTAATAGAAATCTTCAAACCTCAAATTAAACTTAACTTTTCTAGTAGGCACATTAAAAAGGTAAGAAGTAACAGGTGAAATTCATTTAAATATTTTTTATGAACCCAATAGTTGCAAACTATTACCATTTCAACGTATAATTAACATGAAATTATTGATCACATTGTACATTCTTATTTTACACTAAATCTTTGTGATCTTGTGTGTGTTTCACACTTACAGCATATATTAATTCAGATCAGCTACATTTCAAGCACTTAGTACCCACAGGTGTGTAGTGGCTACCCCTTAGCACAGCTCTAGGGACTCTGCCTGAACCAGGTTCCTGGTTTGGCAGTATTGCTTTGTAAGTGATGTTGTATTCTTCCATCTGGAGGCTTATAATGTCTGGACATCTCAGTGTTGTAAGTAATAGAGACAAGCCGAAACACCGGGTAGCAGTAACAAGCTTTATTGGGAAAGCTGCCAGGCTGCCTCACAATGGGAGAGCAGCAGTTCCGACAGTTGGGAGTGAAGTTATATAGGTAGGGGGGTTGCTAGGCAAAATGCAGAGGGAAGAATAGGTTGCTAGGCAAAATGCAGAGGGGAGTATAGGTGGTCACTACTGATTGGTCAAGGATAGGTTCCAACACCGGACTAAGGTAAGGGCTAGGGTAGGTTTCAGTCTTATGAACCAAGTTTCTGTTTCCTGGGCTAAGTTTTGGTTTTCTGGGCTACCTGGGCTAAGTTTTGGTTTTCTGGGCTACCCAGGCTAAGTTTTGGTTTTCTGGGCTACGCTGAGTCACAGTCACAGTAGGGTAAAGGAAGAGAAGGAGATGGCGGAGCAGGAGCCATTCATTCTATACTGAATCTATCAGTAAATGCTCATGGACAACAATTACCTAGATTCTATATTTCATTAGGTCTTTGCATCTATTATTATTTCTAAATTTATGAACTGTAATACTTCAGAAAAGAAAACTTGCCCTTATCAAGTCTTTGGTTACCTTGACGTTTGATTTACGGAAAGGCAGAAAAAAATACTTGATTATTTTTCCCTTTATTCTTTTGTTTACAAATTTTCAAAATAAGTTGGTTCTCTGACATACTCCAAAGGGAATCGGTGAGGACTTTTTTGAAAGCATCATTATGACTATATGGGTTTTAACATAGTTGGTATGTTTTAATGCATTGAAGTTATTCTTACTGAGTTTCAGTTTGTTCCATATTGGACCAGATTGGGAGCCGCCTCAAGTTGGCTCCTGATTCCTTTTGACATAACTGCTGTAGTCTTTGATAGTGTTCCTTGCTTTCTAGTGTAAGATGTTCCAGATTCATCTTGTACATATCCTACCCTTTAACCAAAGAGTTCTGGATCCTTTTAGTGAGACATTGTATTTAGAAATCACATGATTATTGGTTTCTGCATTTGGTAAATGAGGAAACTGGAGGCTAGAGAAGTAGAGTGGTTCTACTTCTCCAAGGTCACACATATTTAGCAGTATAATCTGGCCTAGAACCCTAGCCTTCTGGCTCTTAGCTCCATGTCATTGCCATTTTGTCTTGCGTTCTCTATCAAGTTTCTAGGACAGATGGTTTAACTACATTTGTGCTTTGACTCCAGGCCATGAGGGAGAGAGGTTTTGTGGGTCATCATTGGAGATATTATCAAACCTCGTTAATTTGGACTAATTGGGGTAAATCCTAGTGCAAGTGTTGTATGTTGTTTTTCTTTGGGTGCAGCTGTTATTTTGAGTCATACAGTAGCTGAAACTAGGCTAATAGTGTTACTAGGTTATTTTGTTAGGTAGAGGTCCTTGTACCTGGTTTAATGAATAGCTGAGAATGATGCACAATGTAACTTTAATTGTATGCAAATTAGACTTCTGAAATGCTTAAAAACAGCTCATTAAACTTTTCTCCCTACAGTCTTATTTACACTGTTTTCTTAGCCAGTCTTCTCTTTATTAGAGTGCAGAGGTAAACTTTAGCCAGGTCTGAATTTATCTCAAGTTTCAGATGTGTTTAGTCGATATTAATAAAGTGTAACCATAAAGAGAATTTTAGAAAGAATATTTGAGAAAGTGCAAAGAAAGAGCATCTGAGAGTCAGACATCTGGCAATTTCAGTCAACCAGAATGCAATCTTTGCGTTTAAAAGTAAGCTGAAAGTGCTTTTGAGTAACGAAGAGCTTTCAGAAAGTGTGTTCACTTTACCTCAAGAGTAGTATCACCCAAGGGCATCATTCAGAGATAATTGTGTTTGTTGAAGGACTGAAGATCCAGGTGTGTAAGGGTTGACTGTATTGCCTGTTAGCACTGTGGCCCAAAGTAAATCACTTGACCTCTCTGAGCCTTAATTTATTCAACTATAATAAGGTAATTAAAATTGGGAGTAGTAATGCATGTTATTTTTACCTCATAGACTTCTTATGAGATTCAAATCAGCTAATTAACCAAATGATGTAGGTATTTATTGAGTTAACGAGAGATGATAGGAAAAGTACTTTTTTAACTAGAAGCTTTGTATGACCCTAAGCATTATTAGAATAATAATAGATTAGATACACTAATACATACCAATGATCAGAAACATGACAGCAGAAGGAGATTCAAGATATGTGTCCAAACTTTACAACTATTTTACTACAGAGGCAGGCATATAGCCAGCCCTCACACCTCAGGAGCTTCTGATAGCATCACGATTATATAGCATAGTGCCACTGCTGATGTGAAGACCCTGAGTTACCAGGAAAAGGTCAAATTATGTTTAGTATCTGACAATTCTACCTTACGTGGAGACTGTCATTTCCTAAAAACAGCTAACACCTGCACTAAATGCCAGCAACTGTTCTAAATAATCCCGTGAGGTAGATTCTGTTATTAATGCCCATTTTATAGATGGGGATTAAAAAGAGATTAACAAGGCTGCCTATGATTATGGATTGGGATCCTGGGTTGAGGAAAAAAATTCCTATAAATTCTTATAAAGCGTTATTGGGGCACCAGTAGAATTTAGATAATGGACTTTATGTTAGATGATTATACTATATCATTGTTAAATTTCCTAATGTGATAATTGTACTGTAGTTTGTTCTTAAGAGTTGACTCAGACTCCTGAAGTATTTAGAGGTGGGGTGCTATGTCTGCCATCTATGATCAAATGGTTAAAAAAATTAATAGTCAAATTGTGTGTGTGCATAGAGAAAGTAAATGTGGCAATTTGTTAATAATTGGTGAACCTAGGTAAAGGGCATAAGGGAGTTCTTTGTACTATTCTTGCAACTTTTCTTCAAGTTTGAAATTATTTCAAAATGAAAAGTAAAACAACAAGTTTCCTGAGGTCACACAGCTAGAGTTTAGATAGCAGGGCTGAGATTTAAACTCAGGGCATTTGGTTCCAGAAACCACGTTCTTAGTCACAGTGATTCTGCTGTTCTATTCATGGTGTTAGATAAATGAAGTAATCTATACTGAATGTTGAACTGTTTTAACAGCTCTGCCTTCTGCTTCTTCAAGAATAGGGTGATCATATAATTTATTGTGTAAACCAGTTCACTTTTAAGAGTAACAAAGAATACTACTAATAATTACTCAATTGATAGAAGTCAAGATGGATGGACATTCTAAAAGAATACTTCTTGGGAGTTCCCTGGTGGTGCAGTGGCTTAAGGCTTCGGTGCTGTCAACGCTGTGGCCTGGGTTCGATTCCCAGCCAGGGAACTACCCACATTCAAAATCAAACAAACAAAGAATTTGAAAACAAAAAAAATACAAAAAAATTAAAAGAATATTTCTTGGCAGAGTCTTACTTTAACAAATATGATAACACATGTTAATTGCTTTATTATAATTGAGTTTTGTTTACCATGGATTTTTATTTACACGATATAGTCACTTTTTTCTCATGCCAACAACAAACTTCACCTGATGCGATTTCATATTTTCTCTTCTTGATTTTGCTAATTCTTTTGCTTCCTTCCAGATCATTTCAGAAATACTCTTTGTCAAACTCCATTTCCTCCAAGTCTGAAAAATACAAATAGGAATATCTGTAACACTTACCCAGTTTTAAAAATATTGGCATTTAAAATCAGAATTCCTCAAGCATTTTTATTAACATGACTTCTACAAGGAGAGAAGCTAGTAAAGTGCATCTGTATTACTAGATTGACAGGGAAGTATTACTACTGTCAACTGCCCATAGAAATTTGGGGAAACCTTATTATAGGTAACTAGAGGCTGTTAATGTTTGTTAAAAGGGATTACAGTGTAGAATCAAAGGTGTGTGTGCTGTCTCATCGAGCTGTTGCCCAGGCAGTGTCCATTGCCAATCTTCTAATTGTACTTATTTGCAATAATACTCTCTGGGAGCTGTATCCAATTAAAGATGTTGCCCTTCACTGATAGAGGGACAGTATCTTTTGGTCAGTCTCTAAAAAAGCTTTCCAAATTATTCTAGTATTATACAGTCTGCTCTGGATTTTTAAAGATCTTTTTGCTTTTTGGTATGTGGGTAGTTCCCTGGCTGAGAATCGAACCCAGGCCGCAGCGCTGACAGCGCCATCGCTGAAGCCTTAAGCCACTGCACCACCAGGGAACTCCCTGGATTTTTAAAGATCTAACCACCTCTACTTCTTCCTCCGACAGAATATATTTATTTAACCATGTGCACATCTGCTAGGGCAGGAAAGGGTGGTACAGGGCAAGGATCCTGAAATTTAAATCAGAGTTTTCCTTTCTTTTAGTTACTGTGGTGTTAAGGTTTGGGGAAGGCGTACATAAAACAAATGACTAGCATAACTTGTTTTCTTTTTAAATCACTAAAATGACTTTTTCTTTCTTATATCATGAAATATCCTCTTTTTTTTTTTTTTTTTTTTTGAGTAGTTCCCTGCCTGGGGATGAACCCAGGCCACGACGTTGAGAGCGCCGAAACCTAGCCACTACACCACCAGGGAACCCCCTGAGATAATGCTTTTATAGTAACAATAGCCTTTTAATATTTTTATTTTTGAAAATAATGTGTATTTTTAAAGCTGTTAAATTTATTATACCTGCTGATTTTTTCTTTAAATTCAGTGAATGGAGTTCCCTGATGGTGTAGTGGCTTAAGGCTTCGGCGTTGGCGCTGTCAGCGCTTCGGCCTGGGTTCGATTCCCAGTCAGGGAGCTACCCACATACCAAAAAGCAAAAAAAAAAAATAAAATAAAATAAAAAAATAAATAAATAAATTCAGTGAATTGCTGTCCTATTTAAATGGGTAAAATTTTTTTAATATCTAATTTAATTCAAGTGGCTTCTGAAACTAATTTTTACTTAATTTTAAAAATCTTTATTTTAAAGATCCCTGCAAATTGTTACTCAGGTCAACCATATATCAATCAAAATTAACTATTAATAAAATACCTATTGACTTATCAATTTTATATTTTTATTTGATATAGGAAATCAGCAAATACTTCTAAGAACACATTATGTACAAATGACTATGATAGACATGATCCCCTGTCCGAAAGAAGCCTATATTCTAGGAACACAAAGACATGAAAATGTTACAGTATTGTGGAATCTCAAATTTTTAGGTCTTGGATCCTTATCTCAGCTGTTACTCCATTTTTCTAGCCATTTTGTCCTAATTACAATAATTTTTGCTACACAATTTAAGGAATACTATGAATACTGTGTCAGTTTATTTTAAAATTTACTTTTTTTTTTAAATTTTACTTTTTTTTCCTGGCTGGGAATTGAACCCAAGCTGCAGCGTTGACAGCGCTGAAGCCTTAAGCCACTACACCACCAGGGAACTCCCTGTTTTAAAATTTAGATAACATGGACAAGCTCCTAGCAAAAGGTAACTTATAAACATGACTCAAGAAAAAATTGAAAATCTTTTTTTTTTGGGGGGGGGGGTATTTCCCTGGCTGGGAATCGAACCCAGGCCACAGTGTTGAGAGCGCCGAAGCCTAGCCACTACACCACCAGGGAACTCCCTGAAAATCTTTAACTATTAAATGAATTGAAGTTGTAGTTAACTCCTGCAGAAAACAGCATGCCCAAATAATTTCCCGATGAATTTCAAGATGCAGTCTAAGGTTTTAGAATTGGTTATAAATTCTACTTTTCCATGCTATTGACCCCAAATAGGAAGGTGACTATAGGTTTACATTTTCACTTCCTGCCCTTCCTGACATGGTCTCTATTAAGGGCATCTAATGTCACATTTTATTCTTCATTAGCTCCCACTCCCTTTCTCCTTCCTTGCTTTTTCTCTGAGGTTTTCTTCATAGATTGTTTAGAAATTTTTTCTAACAGATGCTGTTCATTTTCCCATTTATCCAGTAATTTATGAAGGGTTGATGGGTGACATAAGTGCTGCTCAGCACCTCAGAATTTAAAAGGCAGCACCTTCCCTCAAAGAGCTCACAGTCTATTCTGTTCCTGTTAAAACTGTAATATGGGGTGGATGCTGTAATAGAGGAATAATAGAGTGCTGTTGAAGCAGAGAAGGGCTTGATTAATTCTTTCTGAGGAACAGGGTCAGGATGACTTCGTGGAAGCAATTACATTTGAACTGGACAGGGAAGGATGAATAAATTTCAAGAAACAGGGAGGAAAAAAAAAAAACCCAAACAGAAAAAAAGATGGGTATTCCAGGAAGCAGAAAATGTCTTGAATGAAATCACAGAGGCATGAGAGTGCAGGAGGGCCTCTGTGGTATACAGTGGCTCAGGTGTATACCATTAGGAAGATACTGATAGAAGAAAGGAGGCTAAAGAAGTATTTTAGTGTCAGATAGTGAAAGCCCTTCAATACCACATGTTTTATATCCTGATCATTCCCTTTTTCTCAGTCTCGATCTCAGTCCTTCTTTCCCCTCTCACTTTCAGTTCTCAGATAAAGTATTTCAGGTTTGCTTTTATGTCAGTTGTCAGTATGCCTGAGATTTGGTCATTTAGTTTTTTACCTTAGTACTGACAGAGACCAGTCTTCTGGTTAATTGTTCGGAGGCAGCATGACCTCTACCCATTCTAGGCTTTCAGAGAAGGGACTTGATTTCAGTGTTTTAGAAGAGTAAAAAGTTATTTCCTTCCTATAAAAAGTGTTAAGGCTTGCTTAGAGTCATTAGCAATCAGGGAACTACAGATTAAAAATACAGTGATAGGGAGTTCCCTGGTGGTGTAGTGGCTAAGGCTTCGGCACTGTCAATGCTGTGGCCTGGGTTAGATTCCCAGCCAGGGAACTACTCACATTAAAAAAACAAACAAACAAACAAAAACAATGATAAACTCTTTTATGTACATCAAAGTGGCAAAACTTAAAGTCACAAAAAGTGTTGGCAAGGATATGGAGCAACCGGAACCCAGCAAGCATAAATATTAGTATAATCATTTGCCAAACAATTTGGCATTATTTCCTGACTGAAGATGTGCATATCCCATGACCCAGCAGTTGCACTCCTAGGTATCTACCCTAAAGAACTTTTGCATATGTGCACCAGGTGTCATATACAAAAATATTTATAGCAACATTGTTGGCGATAGCAAAAACAAAAATCCAAACTGGGAAAAATCCCAATATCCATCAACTTCAGATAGATGAATAAATAATGGTATGGCCATGCAGTAGAATACTACACAACAGTGGAAATTATTGAATTGCAGCTATAGCAACATGAATGAATCTCAACAAATTGTAGAGTGAAAAGTTGCAGAACAATATATATTATAATTAGATTTATATACAAAATTCAGAAACATGAAACTAAATAACAGTCTTTAGAGATACAGATGTATAAAACTATAAGGAAATGGTAAACACATTTCAGGATAGTGTTAATCTCGGGGTGAAAAGGGAAGGAATTGGATTTGGGGAGAGACATGCAGGGGACTTTAAAGTTAATAGTAATTAACATTCTTCTTTTTTTTTTTCCTGGGTGGTTCCCTGGCTGGGAATCAAACCCAGGTCACTGCGTTAAGAGTGCTGAAGCCTTAGCCACTACACCACCAGGGCACCCCTCCCCCCACCACCAATATTCTTAAACTAGGTTGTAGCTACACTGATATTTGCTATATCATGATTCTTACATATACTATCTTACATATACTTAAAATTTTTTTTGTATCTATAAATTTGAAAACATTAAGAAAAAGTTGGTAATACCTGATCTAGTGTCTCCCCTAATTCCATTTTCATACATAAACACATTTTTCAGAATGTAAAAACTAAGACCCAGAGAGATTAAGTAATTTAATCATTTAAGAGAGAAAGCTTATCAGTGATAACCTGGTCTCAAACTTGGTGTAGAACACTTTATCATCTTATATTGCAACTCCCCCATTATGTAGATTCTGTGGATCAATTGGAAGTACTTCCACTTGGATTACTGCCTCAGTCTTTCACCCCTTCTTGTAGGACCTTCTCCACACTGCTGCCAGAGAGAGCTTTCTAAATGCAAATCTATCATGTCACTCTCTGGCCTCAATCTTAAATAGTTCCCAATAGCCTTCAGCACACTCCCAAGTGCTGTAGTGTGGCATATAAGGCTCTCTGTGCTTCAGCTTCTGTCTGCCTTATTAGCTTCATCACTCACGACTTCCTGCACTTCAGCCACACCAAGCTATTTGCTCTTCCTGGAACAGTTTGCCTCTGCACACACTGCTCCCTTCACCTGAAACTTCTCTTAACTAACCTCTTTTGTCCTTTAAGACACCCTTTCTTAACTGACCCTCTCTACCCCTAGCCTGAGCTGGATGTCTCCATAACATCTTGAGTTTAACACTTACAGTCACACTTACCACATAGCATTATTGTCTGCTTTGTCTCCTTCAGTAGCTCTAGAGCTTCATGAGGGCAAGGGCAGTGTTGAATTACATTCCCAGTGTGTGGCACAGTGCCAGGTACATAAGGTTCATTGAATGAATGAATGAATGAGCGAACAAATAATCACTTTATACAAATCCCATACATAGTTTGAAGTTGTAAGTTGTTTACCAGAGTCTCACCAGCTCTATCAGCATTTATAAAGGTAGGAAGGAAGCAAAAAAGAGAGGGAGAGGCGGGCAGGCTTGGCAGTGGGGAAAAATGTATTCAGGGGAGGGAAGCAGGAAGCTGATTTGGGAGGGAAAGAAAAGGTTCAGAGGCTTATTAACATTTTAGGCCACGTGCCTGGTGATTTTTAATGACAGCCTGGATTTCTTTCAAGCTTTAGACATGTGCTGATTTTGATGACTTAACCCTATTCTGACCTTTCTTAGCCTTTTTGGAAATTTATCTCCTTTGGCTGATAACTCTATTATTTTTTTTTTCTTTACATTTAGGGAATAAGAGCTTTGAGGTGCATGACTAAAAGGGAGGTGGAGGATAGCTCATGTTGGTCAGAGAGTGGCCTTGGTTTTTAATTTTTGATGTCTCTTCTCTGCATGAGATTTAGACCTCTGATCATTTTCTAGGGCTTGGAGTGTATGTAGATCCTGTCTGGTGATATGATGAGCTATTAGGAATTTTAATTCTAAAACAGAGGTTGAACTTGGGCTATTCAGATTGGGTTCTTTCGCTCAGGTAGCAATGCTGTAAGATAGGAAGTCCAGACACCCTCCCTATTCTCACCTTCATAAAGGCCAAAATACAAGAGCCACTAACTGTGGTTTCATTCATTTAATAGATATTTATTGGGCATTCTTTCTATGCCTAGTATGGCAGTAGGCACTGGGATTAGAGATGACTGATCACCACCCTTCAAGATTCAGTGGGAGAGCAAAGTAAGAAAATCAGTCATTTTGATGCAGTGCAATAGGATAGGCATGCACAGGGTGTCAGGAGTTTTAAAGAGTGTGCGGGGAATGGGGAACCAACCTCTTTTAGTGCAAGGCATGTCAAGAGATAATTTCACTTGAACTCAGTCTTCTAAGGAAAACCTTAGAAGTAGGTGGAGGTTGTGGTTGATGATCAGATTTGAGCAGAAGTATGGAGGCAAGAGAGAACATGATGCAGTGGGGGGCTATGGGAAGGTCTGGATGTATGCATGAATATGTGATAGGAGATGAGGCTGGAACTATATTGTGAATGACCTTTTCTACTTTCCTAAATAAAATGGATTATCAAGTAGAGGTCATCCAGTGTTAGCTGTTTAGTGTTTATCTTACTGTTGTCTCTTGAGCAGCTGAGATTTATCATGTTTTCTTTTTTTGATTTGTTCTTTTTATGACACCTGAATTTGGAGCTCTCTTATTATGTTTTAAGTGACTCCACTTTGAGTACTGTCTAGTCAAACCCTGCGCTCAGGCATTGTGGAATAGATGATGCATAGCTTTTAAGGCAGCTTGGAGAGAGGAGGATTTAAATGACCTTCAAAGACTAATGTCAGGCCCCCATGTCAATGTCACTGCAATTCATGCATGCATGGAGAGTGGGAAAGGGAACTTAATTATGGAGGAGGGGAATTGTAACCCTGCTTGAATGCGTAGTTCAAAGTCCTCGGCCCGCCCCTTAGCCTCAAAAAAGGACTTCTTACATTTGCTGCCAAAGAGGTCATAGAGAGAGCCCACATAAATACCATCTTCCCTTTTGGGTATGTGAGCCACTCATTCTTTTGCTTTCACAGGTGCAGAATGGGTTCACCAAATAGTATTCTGGTCTCCATTGAAGAGAATTTGGCATCTTAATGTCCTCCAGAAAACCAACCCCTTTAAAGCATGGAACATGGCAATTTTAGGTCAGCAGGCATTTCAAGACACCTTTTTAAACTTTCAAGGACTGGCCTAATAAGATATATTTTGTACAAAAATACAAATTTATCAAGATGAGACTTGAATCATTTAAATCTTGAAAGGGGCTTAGTTTTAGCCACAGGTACACTTCTTACCTTTGAAATTCTTGTTGTCTTTTAATGGCGCTGTCCTTGTGGAGGACTGTGATCATCATCAGATACGGGGCTCCCCCTTTCTTCTGCTAACCGTTGGTAACTTCAGAATCCATTACAGTGTTTGGGTTGAGGGAACCCACAGTGACCTATGTCACTATCCTTTTGGATCATAAAATAGCTTTCCACAGTTAGCATGGTTAACATCAGAAAACCAGTCCCGTACGCAGTTAGGAACTGCTTCACAATGGCTGTAGTCTGAATGTCCAGAGGAGCTAGGCACAGTCATCCTCATCTGTTTCTTTAATTTGTTTTGGAAAATGGTATTGGTGAGGCAGAGCTGCACCTTGGCTCGTTAATACAGGATCTGAACAGGAAAATCTGTTTCAGTGAAATCCTTGAGAGTTGCAGAATACACATGATGCTTCTTAGTATGTGAAATGGAACTTTTTTACTTTGGAGGGAAAGTGCTGTACAAACATGGCCCCAGTTGTAACCTGTATAACATAATCTAAGTAAAATTTTAATTTTTCGAAATATATATTCGTATCTTAACACTTATTAGATTTCTTAGGAGGTAGAGAAAGTTCAATCTTCTTAACTCGTCTTCAGTATTTTTCCTGTATTTTGATAGAAGTTCTTCAGTGTACAGCCCATGGCAGAGCCCATTTTTGGGGGTGGGGGGTGGGGGGTAGTTCCCTGGCTTGGAATCAAACCTGGACCGCGGTGTTGAGTGCACTGAAGCCTAGTCACTACACCACCAGGGAACCCCAGCAGAGTCCATTTTTAAAACAATTCATAGAGATTTAGCAATGCAATTTATTTACTTTTGGTCACCAAGAAAGAGTAAAAACCAAAGAACCAATTGGCTGCTAAGGGAACATGTTGTAACAGCAAACTTGAGGGGCTAGAGACCAGAGAGCAAAAAGACTGCTTGGGGTGGTCTTGGGAGCTACGATTGGTAGTTACAAAATACAAATTAGGTCATGGAAAATGTAGTGTACTATACCAAAACACACTTCTAACAAATTTTGGCTTGGGGCTGCCTTTCTAAGTAAAGCTATTGTAATTATTTGAATGCCACAGAATTCATCTCTTGGCTTTTTGTCCCATGAAGGCATTAGAATTTAAAAGCAGACCCTTTAACATAATTTATGTCAGACAAGAAATACCAGTTCAGTTGGGACAGGTGGTATTTAATTACCCCTCTCTGTGGGAATGGGGCTGTTCCTACTAAAGATGTTTGTGGATGAACAAAGATTCATAAGTACAACTTTACATATATATTTTTATATATATATTTATTTAAAAAATATATATATTTAAAAAGAGACATAAGTTTCTTGCATTTTTCTAATGTCAAAGGTTAATTTAAAATATTAATGCTGAAAAGATTAATTTAAGATATTAAATCTACTAAGCAAGAATACATGTACATATTGTAATTATCTCCTTTTTACAATTAAAGTAATTGGATTATATTTAATGAGCTATTTACATTTCATGATTAAAAAAAGACTTATCTTTTCAGTATTCCCCGTATGCAGAAAGAGATGGGGGAAAACTCACTTCTGATATAATTACCTTTACTTGGACTAAAAAGGAAAAACAACTGTGCTTTTTAGAAGAATGTTGAGAAGACTATTATTTTTAAATATACATATACAGTTTAGGAATTACCCATAGGAATAAGTTTTGGTTTATTGTAAAAAAAGATGAAAGGTAGTCCCCAATGACAAGATTTGATGAGCTGAACAGTGCACAGAGAATAAAACTTAAAGTGATTCTCGGGGATCCTGTAGATAAAAGTAACCCGTCAAAAGAGATGGAACCCCAAATGCCTAGCTGTTTGAAAACCGGAGTTTGTTTGAAAAGCAGTAGCATCGGAATGTGTTATCTGAGGCTGGCACTTTAAATAAGCCAGTGTTTATGTTGTTTAAAGTGAAGGATGTGAAGCCCTGGAAGCAGCTGGCTAAAATTGGGTGTAGAGAGGGTGAAAGCAGTGTGTTATCCTCATTAACACCATTTCAGTTCGAGGGTAAATATGTCAGGAAGGCTTTCTTGTGTTAGCCTGCAGTCTTTTTATGAGGGGGAAGAAACTAGTCTGGGGTTTGGTGGCATTTGTATATGAAAGTGAGCAATATGGGCATATTAACTTCTTGGTTTGGGTGTTTCATGCAGAATCACTACAGCGTCATATAAAGAGCATGAACTTTGAACACAGATGGACCTGGGTTTGAAAGCTGACTGTGACTTTTATAAAGTTACAGAACAGCTCTTAGTTTTAGTTTTCTCATCTAGAAAATCAGAATGCTACTACTTAGCTTGCAAAAGTGTTTTGAGGATTAGAGATACTCAAGAAAATATGAATAAATGCTTGGCACGTTTTAGGAATTCAACAAATATTTATTGAGAAGACACTGTATGATACAAAGTAGTTTTAAGAATCTCACTCATGGCTCCAGATAGCTACCATTGCAAATACTACTTCTCTTAGGTTTAAAGATACTTTGTTTTTTAGTTCCTGTACTCAAAGAGTTGTACACTCCAAAAACCTGTGATACAAAATAGAATGTAGTGACTGTCACTAAAAAAAGGTTCACCATACCTCTTTGGAACTTTGTGGAAAGGGAAAAATGACTTCAGACTGTATAGAAGAGTCAAGGAAGGCTTCTTAGAAGTGGTGACATTTCCCTTGGGCCTTTAAGATAAAAAGGGTTTTTTTGGTTTTGTTTTTTTTTTTTAAAGAAATGCTGCCATCCATATAATAGTCCCTTTGAGACTATTTTGCTTTCAAAATACCAAAAGTAAAAATACTGAATTGACTCTTTACTATGATATGTAAGACTGATATCCTTTGTTTTAATCCTTAAAATGGGTAGAATGCACACAGAGTCTATCCATTTCTTTCTCAGCATTAGTCTCCACACTCCTGGAGAGCCTATCTCAGAAGGTATGAAGCCCACTTACTATAAGGCCTCCACTGAGACCAAAGAAAAGAGGGCCAATTCGGAGAGTCCTTTCCTTGTGTAGTGCTCATTGCTGTTTAATTTGACCTGCTCTCCTTAGATTATTTCATTACCACTAGGAGGTGAGTCCAAACAAACTCAGCATTCTTTTGAATTAGTAATAATGAGACCTGTTAGTTCCTGAGTGCTAGAACACTCCTAGAAGGCTTACATATGTTATCTCATTTTATCTGTAGAACCATCCTATGAGGTAGGTTTTATTTTCCACATTTTACAGATGAGACTGAGAGAGATTAACCAACCTAAAGTCACATAACTAGTGACTCAGGGAGGGAATCCTTGATTCCCTTGACGGAACATGCCTTTTGGTTCACCAAATTATATTGATTTTTAAGTGTGGTAAGCACCTAAATATGGGTATTAACATTGTTCTCAATTGAGATCATTCAAAAACTTCATTAAATATGTTATTCAAGTATGTTATATGCTTATGGCGATGGTATCCTTTCTATTTGCTGTGCTTTCTTACTTGATTTCAGGACACCTACTTTTTGCTGTTATTCTTTCTACAAGTATTCATGATACACATGTACTGAAGATAAATTGAAATTAATCTGACTTTAAGAATTTTACAGTACCTCTGTATGATTGGGGGCCTTGCAAAACTAGAGTGGAAATCAATCCTGACTTAGAAGCATAGGGATATCATCACCATAAGCATATCCCTTGTAGAAAGGAAACAAAGGAGCCCTGTGATTGCTCTGGCTTTTGTCTAAATGTATGTGCTAACCATGGAGCAGGTTAGGGAAATCTTGAGCAGAAGATATTAGTCTTGCTGAACTGAAGAAATGGAGCTTGTATGTAGTTCAGGGGAGGCTGAGGCATCTGGAAGCTGTGGGATATAGTTCTAGAAAGGAGAGATTTATGCCAAAAATCTGCTCTAGGAATCTCCTCAGGGTCCCCTTGAGTCTTTCCTGACCACACACATGCCTGGAGTCAAACTCCAAAAGGTCGGGGAAAGAGTGACTGGGAAGCTCTGAGCTATCTGGTTCCCAGAGCAGGGAGGTGTTCAAGACCTTACCAGCCAGAGTGGAGAACCCATGTTGCTGAGTGTCCAATAACCATCATCCAAGGGTCACATCTTTGTATTGAGGTTAAAATAGTCAGAGTAAAGGCTATTCTACACCCACCCTAACAAAGCTTAAAACCTAGCCCCCACAGGTACCCAACTGAACTAAAAATAACTTAATAGCCTACCAAAACAAAGCTTAACACTCTTGAAATGAAGACAACAGTGTTATTAATAGATGCTGAGCACTGTAAAATCACAATGCCCAAAATCCAACCCAAACTTGTTGGGGAAATGTGGCCCACAACTAGGAGAAAAATCAGTTAGTAGAAGCACTCAGAAATGACAGAGATGATAGAATAGCAGGCAAGGACATTAAAACAGCTATTATAACTAAAAAGGAAAACATGAATGTACTAGTGAAGAGGTAGATATTTTAGCCTTGCAAATAAATAATGGAGTATGGTTCCAGTCTCGTATTTTTAGTGTTTGGTAAAATTTGAATATTCTCTTGTTAAGTCTGAGTTATAGAATCAGCATTTTAGGGATGGAGAGAACATCTAAAGATCATCTTGTCCACCCTCTCATTATAGAAAAAATATTATATTTCATTGGTTCTGAGATATACATTTTCCCCACATTTTAACATCCTTTGAATCATAATGCCTCTTAATAATCAGTGGCATCTTGGACTTGATAAAATATGGTAAAAGCCCATTAGAATTGTGACTTTTCCATAATTCTTAGCGGTGAAGTTCAAGATTTCTGCTTATGGAGTTCCCTGGTGGTGTAGTGGCTAGGCTTCAGCGCTGTCAATGCTGCAGCCTGGTTTCGATTCCCAGCCAGGGAACTACCCACATAAAGGGGGGGGGGGGGGGGGGGGAAACAACAACTTCAAAATGTAGATTAAAAAAAAAAAAAAGACTTCTGCTTATATTGTCCTTACTTGAAAAACTTTCCCCTTTTTATTTTTTATATATAAATCCTGCCCAGTTCAGATCTTTATCCAGGAAATCTGCTCAGTCCCTTCAGTTTAGTGATCTTTTCATTCTTTCTATTGTCATCACTGACTACATCATTCATTTGATAACTGAACTTCTGTTAATTTGCTGTGTTGTTTCTTTGGTTTTATGTCTCCTCAATTAAATTACAAACTCCTGGAGTCAAGGGAGGAATTTTATACATTGTGCGTTCTAGTGACTACTTGATAAATATTGATTGTTAAGAGTATTACAATTAGTAGTTCACCATTAGTACAATCCGAAGCTTGGTTATTAGTAGCGTTTAATGGTTAAGAGAACCACATATAAAACATTTAGAAGAGTGCCTGGCCCATAGTTAAGTGCTAGATAAATGTAGAACTAGTACCTCTACCACTACCACCACTGCAATCGTCTGTTCTGTGCCAGGCACTGTACTGTGTTAAATATTTTATACATGCATTATTTCATTTTCTTCACAAGTTTATCAACTAGGAATCATACTAATTTAACAGATTAGGAAACAGAATAAGAGATTTGAATGCTTGCCAAGGTCCCCAAGCTAAAATTTGGTAATGGTAGGTTGAAACCTATATCTCTCTCTTAATGTCCATGTTCTTGCTGCTGCTCTGCGCCACTGCTTATTAGGTTATGAAGGCCTTGGTAACTGCTTAGTAAACTGAGGATAGAAAGGAAAGAATGGGTACTTACTGTCCCCTCTGCTCAAGGACTTTTCCTTATGAATCCCGTGTATTGATTAGTGAATAGAACTTGTGAAAGGAAGTAGATGTACCACTGCCCTTTGCTAGTGGCAGGTTGGCCGATAGTGACAGATGAGTGTGTGACACTTTTTCAGAAATGAATTCTTGTTACAACTGGCAGAATAGAATAGTTCATATGGAACTGAATGTCAGTTTGCTCCATAATTCCACTCCCCAGTGTTCAGATATAGTTGTGATTGCTAGGTTTCTCTCCTCACTTAAATTGGTATATTAACAGTACATCCAGGGCTGCTGCTTCTGCCTGCTCCATGACCACAGTGTGTGTGTGTGTGTGTGTGTGTGTGTGTGTGTGTGTGATTATTGCCCTGAGCCCTCAGCAAAACGTTTTGCTGAATTTCCTTTTTTGTTGTTACTCTGTAACCTTTTTTCCCTGGCCTTTCTCAGTTGTGTAAAGTCAGTTTGTTTTTTGGCCTTTCTGTCCCAGAGAGGAAGCAGTTACTGCAGAAAAGCTTGAAATATGAAGTGAGGTATCATAGAGATTAAAATGAATGGTGAGATAGCTACCAGGATGAAATGAGACTTACTTGGTGCCTGATGTGCAATTCGTCTCTGATTATCTCCTTCTTCCCTCATTCTCAAACCTGCCTCTGTATCTAATCCACCAGTGGGTGCTCCAGTGCCTTTTCTGTAGGGAGCTTAACTAGTGCCCTACTCACTGCTCCTTGCAGGAACCAGGAAAGAATGGTTACAGCCTAGTCCCCTTCTTTCCATCTTGTGAGCAAGATAGTAAAATGGGATTAGACACTCTTCCCTAAAAGCCAGCTCTGTGTTTCCCTTACGGTAACACATGCCCAGGCTTGGCTTCCTCCCATGTACTCAAGCCCAGGTACTTGGAGAGGAACACATTTTATATCTATCCTCTTCTCTCACATTTTGAACACCACCAACTAGAGATCACTCTCTTCTGTCATTGGCTATAAATAAGAAAGGAAGCTCTTAAAAATGAAGACTACTTTTTGGAGGTTTATTGTCACAATATTGTGAGTTACTGACATATTTCTAGTAATCTTGTGAACTGATTTATTGAGGAGTGATACTTTTGTGTGGTAGTATTTGTTTTTCAGAGCAGCTTAGTTTTTTTGTGTTAAACTCCTCTGTGAATATAATGCTCACTTGAGGATTATAGCTGAAAGAAATCTGGTACTTGAGTACCCCAAATGTTAGGGGTAAGATTTCTCCATTTCTGAGTAAAATCATTCACAATTTATGTTTATCCAGTCAGTAAAAGTTTAGATGGATAGTTTGGAATATTTCACACCATTCCATTTTGATGAATTGAGTATTGCTAAAAATTGGCATTAAACTGGGAAAGTAAAGTGAACTTTGTGTCTGTGACCGAAAATAATCAATGATAACTTTGTAGACCCTGTGTAATTTAAGTGGATCCATAACAGGGAACTTGGGCCAAGATAGAGATACAAGAAATATTTTATGAGAATGAATCTTTTCTTTGGAGTTTTTGCAAACAAAATCTCAGTTTCATGTAGCATCTCTTAAGCATTTTTTAAGTGTAGCTCACAGCTGAACTAGAAGTATGAATTGAAATTTTTTCCCCCAATCCTCAGTCATCATTAGACTAAGGACTAGAATCCAGATTTCTGACTCACAATTTAAATGTATTTTCTTTTGGACAGCCAAATGGATCCTACTAAAAAGAAAACCTGATTTTGGCCATTTAATAGGCAGTTTTCGATGGAATAGTTGATACTAGAAGAAACCAATTTTGAGGGGGAAAGTGATCACCCAATTTTAGCTTTAAGAGCAAAGCTGTGATTAGAACCTGAAGGGTGGTAAAGGTAAGAACAAAAGGTGGTATTGCCCCCAAGAGATAATAGAAAGTTATGAAATTACCAGGTGTGAATGGTCCATGATAGACATGTGCTTTTAATAAGATATTGGAGTTTAGAAGTCCTGTTTCCTGGGCTACTTTCCCAAATCCAAATTAGGACAAGAAGGAGCCTTACATTTATTGAATGTAGGTCCATAGCTGGTATTATTTCTTTATGAAATTGGAAATTTCTCCTGGTTTTACATCACAAGTAAGCTCTTTTTCTTGGTTGCCTCTCCATCAGATACTTTCTTTGTCCACCCTAGGAGTTCCATTTCTGTCTTACTAGCTCTTCTGGACATTATTCTAGTGATCTAAACTGATTTGTCAGTAATTCTTTGTGTCTGGAGAGAGTCTGGTTGTATTTGTATGTTCAGCCCCACCCTGTATTTCAACAGGAAATAGGTGGGTGCTTTTAGTCTGCAACCAGGCATTCATCCTTGTGGTTGTTGCATGGTGGTCAGGTTGGCTATATGTAACAGTAAATTCATGCATCTTTATTTATATATATATATATATATATATATATATATATATATATGTATGTATATTTGTGTGTGTGTGTGTGTGTGTGTGTATATATATATATATATATATTTTTTTTTTTTTTTTTTTTTTTTTTTTCCCTTTTTGGTATGTGGGTAGCTCCCTGGCTGGGAATCAAACCTAGGCCGCAGCGCTGACAGCGCCACTGCTGAAGCCTTAAGCCACTACACCATCAGGGAACTCCCCATGCATCTTTAAACATTTTAGTAGACAAACTTAGATTATAGTAAACCTGTATGTTGCCTATCATTTTGAAGTCAAATGATTCTTTGGCTTTTCAGTTGAAATTCTTTTTTATTTTTTTCAATTGAAATTCTTGAACCCCCTTAGAAGGCATATTCTTTAACATAAATTTATCTCTTGAAAGAGGAAACTGGTCTACAAAATAAAGCTCTTCTCATATGCCCCCATCCAAAATGCTGTTAACTATAGAACAGTGGGAAATGCTGAAGTGAGAAAGCAGAAGTTCTAATTGCCACGTGTACAACATCCCCACATGTTGTCGTCCCTGGTGCTGCTGATCAGCATTTTGGGGGTATGTTTCAAAGAGGAACTGCCTCGAGAAGCATTTCTGTTGTTATGGTTATTGCTATAGCTTAGATATACTTGCCTTTGGATGTGACCATAGAAATCTGCAGATGTTATCTGTGACCTTGACTCTACATGAAGTGTTGTGTATTTATTAATAATAAACAGCTAGTAATAAACATCATTTCCAGAACAAGCAGTCATCTGTCTTCGTAAAAACAGGAATTCAGACAGAGGGGTACAAATGAGTGCATCCTCCTTGCCACATCCAAACTTCCTGTATTACCTTCTTCCACAGTCCCAATCCTACCTCTCCTTTTATCCCACTCCTACCCCAGGTTATTGGGTTAGAGTTGTGAGAGTTCAGAGTGTAGGGTGGATGTCAAAGTCTTCTTTTGACTTTACACTGACCAAATATGATATACAGAGTGTGCGAAAAAAATGTATACATATTTTAGAAAGGAAAAAACTATTAAAATTGTAATACGCAATATGTACCAATAACAAAAGATGAATTCAAGTCACGTTTGACTTCTGCAATTATAAGAGGGGCTCAAAGTGGTTACCATCGGCATCCAGACACTTCTGATTATGGCGAACTACTATTTGAGCAGTGTTGACTTGTTGCTATGCTAGGCCTCTCAGGTCTTCCCTCATGCACATCACACACAGCTCTGTGTGTCTCACCACGAATGCGTTCAGTTGTTAGGCGTGTTGGAGACTCTGTTGTGTGTTCATGCCTCCATTGTTGTACTTCCACAGTGTTCTTGAATTTCAGATACCATTTCAAAATGGTCTTGTGCTCCTCAAACAACAACTGTGCTTCTGCCATTTTCTTTGTCTTGCCTGTCACATGGCATTCATTTGATTAACGCCATCTTTTGAGCAAACATCTTATACATTGCCACTGTAATTCAATTCAACTTCGAAAAATAATAGATAACATCGCTTGAAATGTGTATACATTTTTTTGGCACCCAGGTATAAATATTCCATAATAACTTCAAATATAGAGATTTATAGACTCTCACTGTTTGCAGAGACCTGAAAGAACACCTCATCCCATTTCCAGTTGAAAGCATGAATCCCTTCATGGTACTGAGAATCTGGACTGGTCAGTGTACTGCCAGGCTATGGCTAGGAAGGGATGTCTGAATCTTTTATTTGTTCTTAGACTCATTCTCAAGTCCCTTAGACTGAAAATAGCCAGGGGTAAAGATGAGGGTTGCCGCTGAGTTTGGCTGGATGTCTGGAAGTGATCTAAAGCCAATTCTTTGGGTAGCAACTCCCTGATCAGTCTGGGAACCTCCCAGAGTATAAATAACTTAACCTCAGAGCTCTGTGTGGAGCGTTCTTTGGACCATTCTGCAGGTCCCCGTCACTAGATGAGTCTTGACCTGGAGATGGGTTTGATTCTTGGCCTTGATTCACTTCTCTCGGTGGTCACTAGACCTGTTCTGGCCTTGTGTTCAGAATGCAAGTGGATGTTGGTCAAGTGAAGAGGTTGTAGCAGCTGAGATAGAAGCAACTCTAGGAATTTTAGAGCTTCTTAAAGACCTTCTAGTTTAGTCCCTTTATTTTGCAGGTAAGGAAACTGAAGCCCAGTGTGAGAATTATATCATCTTTGCTTTAGAAGGCATGGTAGAAACACAACATCTTAACAGTCTAGAAACGTCTCCCCCAACATGCCTAATAGCTGGTCATCCAGAGGATGGTACTGGGGACCTCCTAACCTCTAAAGAGAACCTATTCTAATATAGGACAGCTCTAATAAAAAGGAACTAACTAAAATCTGTCTCTCTCTGATTTTTATCTTCACAATGGTTCTAATTTAATGCCTTTCCTATGTAATATCCCCCATGGTAAGACCTTCTCAAATCCCCAAATTAGCAAATACCACGATAGCGTATACTTTCCTTAAAAGTATAACTGAAAAAGAATTTTACTGATTCTGTAAAGACAGGGCATTCCACTCTTTTCTGTATTCAAAACCTCTTTTCTCAGCTAAGAACCACTGCTTTCTTGGTTTTCTTCACTTTCTCTTCATTTCTGTCACTGGCACTAGCATTTAGCTCTTTCCATGCTCTTACTAAAGAAACATACATTTTATCACTTATAAGTGTAACTCTACAAAACTATCAAGAGTTTTAATAGATGGTCAGGACTCACCCCTGTAACCTGTCTGTGGTTTTTCAATTCCTATTTGCTAGCTGTGGTGGGCTTCTCCATTTCTATTGTCTCCTTCTTAACCTGTGAAGAGTTTCCCAACTGGTCTTTACCTCTAGTCTTCTTTTCCCCAAATACATCTTCTTGCTTCTGTTAGAATGACTTGTCTAAAATGCAGATTTGACCATGTCACCTCCTTAATTCAGTGGTTCCTCAACACCTAGTGCTCCACAAATTTTCCACTAAATGACTGCTGATGATGGAGGAGCCTTTCTCAACTGGATTTCCATGAGAATATTAAACCATGATGCCATTAGGCATCCATTATATAATATATTAACTTTTCTCCAATGCATCTGGAATGTTGCTAGTTATATACCATCTTGAGGAGATTTGAGAAAATAGTCACTCTGATCATTTTGTTTGTTCTGTGAGGATGAGGAACCCAGTATGAAAGAGTGGAGGGGAGAGAGAATATATGTTCTTCAGTAGGTCCAGAAGCATGACTGGGAGCAACCTCCAGAAAAACGCTCACCAAATTTCATTGCAGTCTAAGGTTTCATCTTTAAAAAAAAAAAAAATTATTACATTTTATCTACAATATTATAATGGTTTCAGGTGTACAGCACAGTGATGAGTCATAAGGTTTCATCTTTAAATATATGTGATTATTGTGTCCTGCTACATAGTAAGTCCAGGATTAAAGTGTTTTAAAATATTTATCAGTGAATAAAATAGCTTTTCCTGGAAGATTTGACTATGGCTCGTGAAACTACAAATAAACTACATTTTTTAAGCCTAGTTGTGGATGTTTTATATATGTTTAATTTCTGTGGGAAATTTGCCTGAGATTACACAGCTAGTCAGGTGTCAGAGTCAGGACTAACCCAGTATATATCTCAACTCCACAACTTGAAGCTGATTTGAGAGAGTGAAGAGCCTAGAAGTCTTTATCCATTTCTACGTTTGGCTTCACCAGGATGTAGGATATATATTTTTTTTCTTGGTCAAGTTACTGTTGTGGTTCAGATCACGTGTAAGTCCATACTTATGCAAAATATAACTAACCTTTATTATCCAAAACAAAAATGAGCAGTGATGTAGGTAATTTTCTGTAACAGGGACTCTTGTCTCTTTTTGGTGGCTCTGAAACATATTAAATTACCTTTTTTTAGTGGTAGATAAACTTTTCTAATTGTTTTGTCTTGCTGGTTATTGACATTGTCATTTCTTGAGTACTCTTTAGCTGGTTATGGTAGCTGGCTCTTTTAGCAAGAGGAAGCCATCTTGCTATTGAAATTGTGGTTTCAGGTAAACCTGACCCAGATGACATAGGGTTGACTCCATTTGTGTCTACTTACCCAAAGCACTTCGGAAAGCATACATGCTAAAGTAACAAGGTGTTTGTTACAACTTGCTTCCCGCCTCCCCAATCTGACATTTACCTAGGCATCTGGAATCCAGTTTCCAATAGGTGTCCAGAAACAACTTCTGGAATGTCCTGTCAGTAGCCACATTCAACACAGAATTTCAAGGGGATTTAGTGCCTTTTGCTCCTTTGAGAAACTGGAACAAGACTGAAATTGCTGCTAATGGCGGGAACCACAGTGGCTGTTTTCAATCATCTCTGACTACACTTTTGAATTTGCTTCTTCCAGAAAGCTCAAAATATGGGAGCATAAGGGCATCTTGAGAATGGTATACAGAGCCCTGAGAGGTTCTTTTATTTGTAACCCCCTGCCTCCTTTCCTGTTCTAAACTCTATTTCCACCATGAGTTACTAAATATTGTATCTTAGTATCTGATACCCTTTACAGTACATTAAATAAAAGAGGAAAAGAGACTGAAAAGGAAAGTCCAGAGTTTGAATTAGAAAACCTGTTGAGTCAGAGGGGAACTTAGAGGAACAGAATGAAAATTATTTCCTTAAGACAGTAGACAAATATTCAGGAAACACCTCTGTACACCAAAGATAGGCACAGCTGCCACACAGTGACTATTAAAGGGAGGTTCAAAGTTATGAGCAAACAGCTGATTCTCTTGGTTCTTGGGCTGTTGCTGTTGGTGACAGGAAATCTTGTTCCCCAAGCTGCTGGCTTCCTGTTTTATTTTTACTCTTAGCAGATCAGAATGTCCATAATAAGGAGCAGTCTGTTCCAGAGGGTTCTACTCCCGCTTTGAGCCCGAAGGACTTTTTTTTTTCCTTAACTTTTGGTCAGACTATGTTAGTTCATTTATAAAATCTATAATATTTAGCTTGGTTTAAGGATTTTGTATTTATGATCGGCTTTTTTGGTGATGAACTCGAGTTTTAAGATTTGATGTAAGTAAACCTCTGTCTTTTGTTGTTGTTTAAGAGGAGTTTGCAATATGGGGACTTGGGTATGTTACCTTTTTATTTGAAGTGAATTTGCCATTTTCCCTAGCACAAAAATCATTAGGCTGATTTTGGATATCTTTAGTTTCACGAGATAGGGAAACAGGACCACAGCCTAATGTGCTTTGGCTGTAGTAGTTATATCCATTCTGTTGAAACTAAAACCTACTCCTATCCTTGCAAAGCTAGGAATTTGGTGATCTAACTCTAAAACAATAGCTCAGCATGAACCTGAAGTGCTGGGGGATTTCCTAGGGAAAGGGGCTCAGCCGACCGGATAAGAAACAGTAACTAGAAGGTTTCCGGATCTGCTGCAGGCACTTCCTGCTATCTCAAGAGCCTTTTGGCCCAGGTGTGGAACCGGATGGGAGAGAGAAAGGGAGCTTGTTGAGTAGAGGAGAAAAGACTAGGGAATCTTATAGTACAGTTGCCTGGCATCATGTTTGACATATTGAACATGCAAAATTTTCCTTGATATTCTTAAATTCTGTCAATTTACAGACTAAACTGTAGTAGTGTTAATAGATACTGGCAACTAGTATTTAGTTGTACATTAGCAGTCATCCATCAGGGAAGAACTGGAGAAGTTATGTCCTGATGTAGATCGGCGGAATCACTATTGGCAACTTAATTTTATTGTGGAGATTATCAGGTGACAGATGTTCTTTTTTGATTCTTGTAATTGATCATCTAGAATTTGATCTGTCCTGCTTATGAATACCCCAAGGATAGGATTTGTATCATCTAGAGTCTGCTGAATGGGCTGTTTTCTGACCATGCCTACTTGTCTCTGGAGATTCTTGTTGGTTGGAGTATAGTTGTTATTTTCAGGTTTTTAGGTTTTTATGCTGGCTGTGTACCTCAGCCAGCAGTCACCAGTTCAGAATTTCTAAACTTATCTAGCATGCCTTCTATTATCAAACCTTTAGAAAAGGGGGTGAGGAGGGATGGGAGGTTCTTAAAAAAAGAAAAAAGAAAGGGAGACAGAATATTTTTCAAAGCTGTTTTAGATCAGAGCAAGACAAAAGGAAAAAAGGCTCACACAGCCCTAGTGTGCCTGGAATTTGTGGTTGAGTAATACTTTCCTGTTATTTCTTTTTTAGGTTGTTTTCATCATTCAGAACATTGCCTGAAGCAGGTCCACCATGCCGTTAGTAACGAGGAACATCGAGCCAAGGCACCTGTGCCGTCAGACGTTGCCTAGCGTTAGAAGCGAGCTGGAATGCGTGACCAACATCACCCTGGCAAATGTCATCCGACAGCTGGGCAGCCTGAGTGAGTGCCGCAGAGAGCCTGTGCTTTGCCCTCAGGGGTCGCTGGTGCTCTTTATTTAGTTTCCTTCTCCTCCTGTGTTCCTATTTCTCTCCCATCTGCCTTCCCTAGGTAATGTGAAAATGCATCCTGCCCCCCCCCCCCAAGATAGGCTCCTTTTTGGTACAGATTCTTCCCTTCAACCCTTTCTTCACCTACCACCACCCTCTAGGTTCCCTCCCCCTCCCCCTCCCACTGCTTCAAAAGAAATCTGTAGGAAGGGTGGCAGGAAGGGCTGCAGCAGAAACTGCAGATGGAATGACAGAGCAGAATTCTCTGTGTGTAAAGTGGGAGGTTCACAGAGCAGTATCTTGGGTTGGGGAATGTGCCTGTAATTGCACGAGCTGTTCGATGTAGCCTGACTTGGTTGAAGCCTCCGGTGTGCCAATAGTCTTCATCTCCCAGACACCCCTCCTTTTCTTCCCAAAGAGGAGTAAAGCAAATGTGCACTCAGATTCTGGCTGACTTGTCTACCCTGGTACACGTTTAATTGTGCTTCAAGCCCCCAGGTCCAAGTTCAGGGTACAAATTACTTCTGCAGTCTCTGGGGTATTGGGAGTTTTGCAAGCTGCGTGAACACACAGTGACACAAATTGTAGCTGGAGCCATTCTTCTCAAGGAGGAAGATGGGGGTAGCCCAGTCTGATTTGGAGCTGAGGGAAAGCCAGCTCTTGGCAAGAGTAAATGAGCCTGCCTTGGGTGGGGTACATGCATGTGGTTTGGATTTCATTCTGAATCGAGCTGACTTTGTTTGCTTGAAGTCGAGGTATGAGAAGGGCAGATGCTTGGATAGGCTGTGCATTTGTCTAGTTTCACTCTAGCTCCCATAAGAACCTCCGTCAAAATGCCATTTTAGTGATCTTCCTTAGCAAAGGCATCAGGGTGTGAATTATTTCAGACACCCCTCCTACCGCATCACTGCGCTTAGTGAAGGCAGTGGAATATCAAGAAAGCCTGCATTCCCCCAGATAGTAATAGACCCTGCCTTTAAAATAGGGGCCTAAGGAGACAGAGCTCTGTGACTAGATGATGTATGGGGTCTGAGATTCCTAAGCCTTCACCTAGCTCAGAGGCCATGTTAGTTGATCCAGGGCTTAGGGAAACCTGGATGGGCGTCACGAAGAAATGAAACCCTGCCTGTGCCTGTCTTACACAAAGGAGCATTGACAGCAGTGCAACAGCAGTGCGGCTGACAAGGAAGCACATGAAGGCTGCAGAGAGCCTCACTGCTTCTTAAAAGCATCATTTCTGCTTCTGTCACCCTCAGAAGGCCAAATGGGTGGAAGTCAATCACACACTGGTTCCTTCTGTATAGGACAAAGGACAGCCAGCTAATGATGCTTCTTATTCTCACTCAGTAGGAGTTATGCTCTCTCTCAGGTGTTTTTCCAGGGTGGTGTTGATGGATGCCATTGCTCACTCTCCCACTTGTGATCAGACTGCTCCTATCTCAAAGAAGCGGATCTTAGGGCCAGGTCAGCTTCTGCCTACAGAAACCAGATTTCCTTACACTTGGGAGCTAACTGACCCTTTATTCGTCTTATAAACATGTATTGAACATATTTTATGTGCCAGATGCTGAGGGGATACAGTGATAATAAATGGTCTCTGTCCTCCAGGAGCTCATAATCTACCAGAAGAGATAGAAATAAATAATTCTTAAAGGTAGAGTGGAGAGAGGGTGAGAAGGGAACTCATATTTGTTGATTGCCTACTTTATACCAGGTTTTAGTAGGACCTTTACATGGATCTTCTCATTTAATCCTCTCAGTAATTCTATGAGAGTAGGAGGTGGTGGTCCCATTTTTCAGATGATGAAAGGAAGACCTCAGATAAGGAAGGTAACTTGCCTAGAGAGACAAAAGCCAGTAAGAGGAAAGTCAGACTTCCTAAGGATTTCTTATCTCAGTCTCTGTCAATTACTCAGTCTGCTCTCTGTCCCTGCCAGCATGGCCCTGGTTCAGACCTTTATTGACCCTAGCCTCCCTCTGGCCTTCCTTTAGCTGATCACCCCCCTTAAATCTATTATATAAACTTAAAAATCTTATAAATCTTAAACCTTATACCCCTGCCAGACTGGTCTGCCCATAACGCAAAGCTCACATTTTACTTTTATAATTCTGAGTTTGTTTGAATTTTTAAAAGTTAAGTCTGTGTTAACTTTTGTAATTTAGGAAGTGTTTGTTTGCTTGTTTGTTTGTTTGTTTTTTAACTAACAGTACAAATTTGAACTGTTTATCTGCCCTGTTCCTCACTTTGGAATTATCTAACTGCCTTGGCCTGGCATTCAAGACTCTTCAAGGCCTACCTTCCTTTCTAGCCTCCTTTTCTGCAGTCTGTCTTCTCCCATTTTATAATCTTCTAAAAAGATTTCTTTAAAATGAAAAAGAGAAAAAAGAGAGGGGGAAAATGAAGCAAGAAAGAATGAATTATCAATTACTTGTAGTTCCTGAGACAGACCATCCTCTCATCCCTCCATGTGGTACCCTGCTGTTCCCCCTGGCTGGTGGTCCCTTGCCATCCTTGTAGCAGACCTTTAAGGCCCAGCTAAGGAAACTCCTCCACGTTGGACTAAGTGTTTCTCTGAGCTTTTATTATATGCCTGAATTATTACCTATCATGTTATATCAAAAATTATCGATATCTCATATATTAAATTGAAAGTTCTTTGAAGGCAGAAGTCATGAATTGTTTGTCCCTGAACCCCAGTGTGTATCTTGTGTAGTACCTGGCACCCAGTAAATGTCTGTCGAATGATTCGTGCCTATATTTTCTCCACCATTTTATGCTATTGGTGCACAGAGAATACAGGGAAGGAAGGAATACTTTCTGTGGGGAGTGGGAGCACAGATGGAGATAGGGAAGGTCAAGGAAACCTTCAAAGAAGTTACATTTGAACCAGACCTTGAAAAATGCTGCGATTTCATCTAGCAGAAAGGGGCATAGGAATGAGCTCACACGTGCTTCAGGCTCATGACCATGGCCTCATATATTGTTCTGTAGCCAGTTCTTGGTCTAGTAGGGAAAGTCTGATTATGGAATGGATAAAGCACAAAACTAAAAATTCTACAGCTATGGATTGCTCTGTAATAGCATATCCAGAAGTCTTATTTTCCCTTAGTGCAGTGAGATTGGTATTTCACATATTAGGTTGCCATGTCTTAGGAAATAAAGTCACAGCCAGCCAGCCAGCACTTTTGACTACTCAGGAGAGTGAAACCCCCACTTGGGTCATTAAGAAATCGCGCTATGATGTTGGGTTTTCTAACCAAGTGCAGTGGGGCCATGCCATTGGGGAGCTCCAAGACTTCGACTCAGACTTCAACTAGAGTAGCTTCACATTTTAAAAAATCAGTGTTACCTGTTCCAGTTGCACATAAAATTTCATTTGAAGAGTTCTACTGCTAAGGAAAAAAAAATTGAAGGCTGCTTATGAAATCTTTTGCAAAATGTGATACCTATTATGAATGTCCTGGTGTGATAGTGAGTCTGTCTTGGTAATCTGAATGAGTGAAATTTAACTCTGAACAAGGCACTTTGTTTTTCTCCTATATAAGTATCACACTTCTGTTTTCAAAGGTTGGGATAATTTTTAGTACTTGAAGAATAGTAACTATCAAATTACAGACTGGAATTATATTTAAAATTTCCTCTAAGGGTACAATTTAGGATATTTAGATATTCACACTCTTAAAGGTCATCTGATATGGTTGAACGATATAAGAAACAACTTATATTTTCAGTCCATTTAATCGTAAGACAACTTTGTGAGGTAAATATAGTTATCCCTGTTTTATAGATGAGGAAACTGAGACTTGTGACTTTCTGAGATTACACAGGTATAAATAGAACGGAGACTTAAATCCATATTTTCTTACTTTAAGTCTATTGCTTCTTGCGTGTATCATCTTATAGTCTAAGTATGCCTAGGGCCTGATGTGATGTGACAGTGGGGAAGCCTTCACACCACCTCATTCCCTCTTCAAATAGCATACCATTTTTATATGATGGGGTTCTTTGTAAAATTTTATCTTGAAAACCACTGTGCCACACTAAACCTCTACTCCTACCATCACTGCTCCTTTCACTGAGGAGCAGGAAACCTTGGGTACTCTCTTGGTAACCTAAAGGTAAGTGAATTTAGGGTCCTCTTTTCCTCCAGAATAGCTGAATGGTTAACAAATATTTTTGAACCTGGTTTATTTTCCACACTAACGTTGCATGTTTCTCAGCTTTAGCCTTCCACTCATAATTTTGCATTATGTGGAAGAGCATGATACAATATGGTTTTTAATAAGAACTTAGCCATATTATGAACAGGGATCATATAGGATTCTCAGCGTCAGGAGTAGAAAGGCAGCAATGCAGCTTGTTAGCCAATTTGAGTCGTTTGAGCTCAGGAGCTTCCCCTGGCTGTTTAGATCACAAAATCATTCAGTATGCAAAGACTTGTTCCTTTCCTTGATTAGAAACTCCTTATTGACCAAATTGGCCAGCAGTTCAAAATATGACGTTGATTGGTCTTATCCTCACTCGCCAGGTTACACTGGAGGTTAGCTGTGGTTCACCCTGAAGGTGCAGTTTTGGCCTTTTGGACTAATTTTTTCCCCTTCAACTGTAGAGTAAGCATAAATGAAGTTTTGAAGCTAAAAATCAGAGCCTACTTTAAATAGTTCTCAAATAAATTATCTTTTGGTTGAGCGTAGTCACTTATGCCTGCTTTCACCTTGCAGGTAAGAAACTCAGATGGTTATTTGCTCGTATGCCCCACTTTTCATTCCTAGCAAGAGTGTGCTTTGTGGATTGGAATGACAATATAGAGGTAGCATGAAATTGCTGTTATGTTTCTTTTTCTTTTTTTGGTGATTCCCTGGCTGGGAATCGAACCCAGGCCGTGGCGTTGAGAGCACCGAAGCCTAGCCACTACACCATCAGGGAACCCCTGTTATGTTTCTTTGGCTGCAAATTCTCCTTGCATTCCAGCATTGAAAGCATGGAAATATACAGAACTCTTTTCTTTTTCAAGACATTGTGGAAAGAGACCACTGGCATGTTGTTTTTTCAGGGAGGGCTTGAAAGTTTCAGCTTTTTCACTTGATCCCTGAGATGCAGATTTGAAGGATTATAACCTGGAGCAAAGACTTTCCACATTCTAGGTTATAAAACATAAAATAACCTTTTTACCCTGTGGAAGAAGTTATAAGTCTATGCTGTGAGTTACTGATTAAGTTTAGGGCTCCTTGAAGATAACCACAACGCATCACTGAGGAGGTAATTTCTTATTTTCCATGTTAATTGTAGACACCCAGAAAGACGTAACCCCCAGTCTGTTTTCCAGAACCATTTTACAAAGTGCTTTTACAGAGTAGGAAGAGGCTAAGGGCTGTAGGCAAATGTGTAGACATATTATCTATATCTACCCTTCCAGGATTCACTTTTCTGTCTGTATTATACCTTTTGATTTTATTCAGCCTGCTTTGAGTTTCATGACCGTTCAGAGTTTGCCAAGAGGACTGTTAGTTAAAGAACATATGCAGAGTTCCCAAGCTATGGAGGGTATATGTCTCTATCTCCAAGAGCAAGCATCTACATATAACCTAAACCATCTTGGGGGAAGAAGGGGTGTTTGGGAGGTAGAGAGTACCATATTTAGTGGCCAGTTTTTCTGACTACTTATGTCACTGGTATGCACTAGTGACTTGGTTTCTTTGCTCTTCCAGGTAAATATGCAGAGGACATTTTTGGAGAGCTCTTTATTCAGGCAAATACTTTTGCCTCTCGGGTAATCTCCCTTGCTGAGAGGGTCGACCGCCTACAAGTTAAAGTCACTCAGCTGGATCCCAAGGAAGAAGAAGGTAAGGAAGCTGAGCTCAGCATTTGCAGGCTCTATTGAGCAGTTTCTTAGGATTTTTTTCCCCCTGATTTATTAAAAAAAAAAAAAAAAATGTGGGGGGAGAAATCACAGAGACCTATGGAGTTCTGCTTTGAAATGACACAAGCCTGAGTAGTATAGAGAAATCTTTTTAGCTACCACACTCCCACACACTCCCTCTCTCCCATTCCCCCAATTCCCTCTTTTTCCAATTCCCCCTCCCTCTATCTTATTTTGCTACCATAAAAGTACTTGGAAGATTCATTCCTCCTAAGGAGAGGCCTGCTAGATCTGGCCACATAGTAAACCTTTGTGTTGCCTCATTTTGTTCAGTCATGAAATGGCTGGGCTGCTGACAGCCTTGTGGGGCTTCCCCAGAGGGGGAGGAGAAAAAAAAAAAACCTGGCTGCAGGCAGCCGCAGCCAAGAAATGTAGCAGCTGAGGCCTCTCCGACTGGTGTGACTCAGTGTTTGCTCAAATAGCCTGTCGTCCATTTTCTAATGCCTTCCATCTTCTTTCAGTGTCACTACAAGGAATTAACACCCGAAAGGCCTTCCGAAGCTCTACCATTCAAGACCAGAAGCTTTTTGACAGAAACTCTCTCCCCGTACCTGTCTTGGAAACATATAACACCTGTGATACTCCTCCACCACTCAACAACCTTACCCCTTACAGGTAACCTGGCTGGCTCCTCCTTTTTTGGGCCTGTGGTTAACAATATTAGATTGTCGTCTTATTTTATTATGTCTTTATTAAAGATAATGTTGATGTCAGAGAGTTGTACCAAAAAACTTACTACCTACCCCACAGTTGCTCTTGGCAGCAGAAGCTAACATTTACCACATAAACAGTTGTCACCTATTACTGTTTTGTTTCTGAAATTCATAGTAAATATAATATATATTGAAAGTTTGCTATAGTATTGCATGCTGCAGAGTTTAATTTGCTATAAGCCAGGTCCATCTTGGATTCCATCCAAGGAATTTAGTTATTGTGGAACCAAAAGGACTTTGTTACGAGGCAGTCCTGTAGCATGCATCCCAGGGGCAACATTCTAGCAAGGCTCCCACTTACTCGCAAACCACTAGATTACCAGATGTTTGGGCGTGTTAGTGGGCCAGCCGTGTGGACTGGCTGCTCTGGGCCCTGAGGGTCCTTCCAGAGCTTAAGGAGAAACTGGCATTCTTCCAAATGAGCATTGTTCACTTTGTTTTAAACATCCTTTCAGCATCCCCCTCTGAAAGGACCTACACTACTGTGGCTGGACATGAAAAAGGAGGTAACCTATAGACAACCTCAAGCCCTTCCCCTCTAGTGGTCTGGCAGTGTTACCATCCTGCACATAACCACTGAGCGGGGGCAGAAAGTGAATATTTATCTCGCTTGCATCCACAAATATCTTTGGAACAGGTAAAAAGTAATTACAGATAGCTAGAGGCAGATATTTTCTGTGAGACATGGGTATACTGCAAAGTAGAATGGTCTGTGAGATTCAAGGACACCTGCCTGATCCGGGAAGCCTCGAATAGTAGCATGGTAGCTTTTCACATAGGTATCAAGAAAGTATGTGGCATCTGTCCTACATTATTCCTGTGTAAAATTATGTTTGTCCCTTGGCTTTCAAAGGGGCTAGCTATCATAGCAGGACAGAGATTTGACTTGGCAGCCCACATCATTGAGTTGGATTTGGGCAGAGGCATTGTGGGCAGAAGGGAGTACATACCTGATGTTAAAGGAATATGGTATAGGGTTGGTGTGGATTGGATAAATATGATACTAATGCAAGTTTATTTTTTAGTATTGGCATTTGCCTTACTAACATTCTCCTCTCAATCTGAATTCAGCCTAACAGATATGAGCAGAGGTGTAGCTAACTCAAAACAAGATTTAATATAAAAATCATTAGTGTTTGATTTGGAAATGCTTTCTTTGTGTCGTGTTAGGGTGGAAAACCAGGGAGTAGAATTGCCTTTCCAATTCTTTTTAGTTCAGAATAGTGTTAAAATAAATGTTCACCCCTAAGCACATGCTTTCTGGAAAGTGAGAGAGACTTACACCAAAATGAAAGATTCTAGCCAGGATCGTTGAGTCTGGCAGATAACCCTTACATTGACACTCAGTAACTCACTCTGCACTCCATTTCAGCCAGGTAATTAAATCTTGTGGTCAAAAAACATGGCTGTCTGTTCTCAGTGGGGCCCCCTTGTGGTAGGGGAGAAGGGCAAATGCTGAGCTGTTCTAGAAGGTGGCATGTTATGGTTATCTGTTTTTACAGAGGAATAACAAACAGCTGCACACATATACACATTCATGTGTATCTATGTATACATGTGAACTTCAGCATGTGTGCAAAAGTTTGAGGTGGGTGGAAAGCCATTAAATGCTTCCTAGAGATTCCATGGGAATTGGTGTGCAGTGGCAGGGGGACCAGTGGCAGAAACCTCCACTGATGTGCCAGGATATCAGGATATCCTCAGGGACATGTCTTTGGCCATGCAAATCATTAGAAATAATCACGATCCCTGCTGCTATAGCCCATTCTTGTCTAACCATGCAAAGGCTAAGGTTCTTAGATAAATAAAGAGATGGCATTCAAGCAGCATTGGAATGCTTGTATGGGAGAGGAAATGTGCAATCAATTTGAATGACTTTTTGATTCCTAAGTGTAAAAACTGCTAAATGGTAGGTATTTGGAATATTGGATTTGGTTAGGAGCTCATCTGTCTACTAATAGCTACTTGTCTTCATTTCTATCCCAGGGATGATGGGAAAGAGGCACTCAAATTCTACACAGACCCTTCGTACTTCTTTGATCTTTGGAAGGAGAAGATGCTGCAGGACACCAAGGATATCATGAAAGAGAAGAGAAAGCATAGGGTGAGGGGAAAGGGGCCTCTGTTCTACACATCAGTAGGCACAATGGTTGGAGGGGGGATAAAAAGGAAGCTAGTCTTATGTGAAGTAATCATTCCGAGTGGCTGCTTGCTTGGATGCCAGGTGAAACTCTTAAAAAAATGTGTCCACTCCAAGCACAACCAAGATGAAAGTATGAATCACACCAAAAATGTGTGTGTTCCCCACAGTGCTATTAACAATTGAGTATATTCAGGCTGAGTTTTAGAAATTGACTTTTCTATTCACCATTTATTTCTCTTGCAATTTGCACCTGACTCTGCTGGACACTTAAGCTAGGCTAGTCCCTTCCCTGCCTGTTTTGCAGCTCATTTCTCAGAGATCAGCACAAGGTTCTACAGTATTTGATTTGTACCAGGAGTTTAACACCTTCATTACTGGTGGGGCGGGGCAGGGATGGGGGCTTAGGCCTAGTTTCAGGTGATGCTCCTCTCCCTTTAGACTCCCAGTGATGTGTGTAAGCATATGACGTATCATTTGCAACCTCACAATCCCATTAGCATGGCTGCCAGGAGGCCCAAGAGAGTGCTAGGGACTAGTGCAGCTGCACAGGCTGAACAGTTCTTCATTGGTTGTTTTGTTTTTTAATGATTTCCTTATATTTGCCCTGGATATCTACAGCTGTCATCACTTCTCACCTCTCTTGACGGACCCTTGTGGTGAAGTGAATAGCAAATAGCTATTTACTAACTTCCTAACAACGACAGCTACTCAAAAACATGAATGAGTTTCCCAAAGAGGTAGTGAGCTTCCCGTCGTGGGAGGTATTTGAATGTGGGATTGAACAAATGTGTTTGAGCCTAGAAGTGGTTTGGATTAGGTGACCTTTAGGTCACTTCAAACCCAGTAATTCTATAAATTCTGTATTTACTGTATGTTGTCTAGGCAGTTCATCTATTGGGTGTGCATCCATGAACGTGGATGGAATTTAATGAGCTTTGGAAAATGTTTTTACAAAGGATTTTCTGTTTCTTTTCATTATAGAAAGAAAAGAAAGATAATCCGAATCGAGGGAATGTAAACCCACGTAAAATCAAGACACGTAAGGAAGAGTGGGAGAAAATGAAGATGGGACAAGAATTTGTGGAATCCAAAGAAAAGCTGGGGCCTTCTGGGTAGGTGATGCTTTTGTACTATTGGTATCATTCTTTGAAGGGGCTGGGGACCTGGGGACAACAGTCTGACAGCTCTGGTGTGACACCTTTCACACCCACTGAAATCTGGGTGTATGGCTTAGATCAATACTACTGTTAATCAGCTACTTTAAACTGCATCCATCTGGTGATTAAAATTGGCTAAATAAATCAAGACTCAGGAGTTTAAATGAGGTGACCAAAGTGATCTGGAAAAGAAAGCCCATGGCTTCTAGTGCCCTTACCCTGCCAGACACTGGTATGTCTGAGGGCCTCAAAGGAAAGACCTGGAAAGGAAGAAAAGCGGTGTTGGGAGCCCTTAGCCTCCAGAGCGTTGATATGACGCTCGTGCCTGAGAACTGGGCATTTCAGAAGAGTGGAGAGGGCGAGGCAGAGAATTTGTGCACATCACCAAAGCAACTTTTTCAGTCAGCCTTTGTCAGTCTCAGGAGAGAGGCTGGCCAAGGGACTGAAAACAGACCTCAGAGACAGTGTGGGAAAGGTCACTCGGCCAGTATTGAGGCTATATATCTCCACGGAGAAATAGTAGATGTCAGTCTGACCCCATTTCCCAATACCAAATCTCACTAGAGGTTTAAAAGGGGAAAAAATGGTTTTAAAGCTTGGTTTGATGCTTATCCTAGTGTCCAACCTGTGTGACATTCAAAGCTAAGTCACCATGACTGCTTGGCATGAATGTCGCCCTGGTTTTTCCCCTAAATACATTGCATCCTGGCTGTCAGAACTATGCCAGCCCATGCCGGGTGTCTAGGAATGATAAAAGGGAAGAGTTGAGTTGTTCTTGCTTTTAGAAATAATTCTACCATGAAAATCTTGACTTTTAAAAATCTTGACACTTCTGACACTGTTCTTCCTGGATTAAGAGATATTTTTTAAAGAGTGATGAAGATGATGAGAGGAAAAACGAACCCTTCTCTCTACAGACAAATCAGCCCTGAGGGTATCTCCATTACCTTCCCCCCAGTCAAAGGGCCATTTTATTCTGTGGTCCCATCCTGTTCAGACAGGCTCTTGTCATTCATTCACAGGTTCAGTGACTCTAAGGCCAGGAATTTGCATGTTTAGGATATACCAACTATTTTATGTTTGTTTTTTGAGGTAGGGTATCTTTTTGTTTTGTTGTGTTTTGTTTTTGGTGGAATAGCGGTGGTAAAAATAAGGACTTTGCCTCTCATTTTTTTCTGTTGTTCAAGAGGTCTACCTGGACATGCTTGTTGGCAAACCTATAAAGAGATGTGCCAAGTCTATAGGACTCCAGGCTTTGGGGGCTTTCCACATTAGAGCATCATTTGATTCAGTTAGTTCCCTCCAGCTCTGTTCTCCCTGGGGACTATTTTAGATGTGTTCTTTATAACCCAACAATGGTGGAAAGAAAGGGGGTGGGTGAAGCAGAACAGGCCACATTTTGCTAGCTGCTGCTTGGTGTATTTGTGCTTATTTGAAGGTTTGTTCACCCAGAGCAAATTCACCCAACACCCAGTGTTCTGAGAGGCAGGTTTTCATGAGGCAGGCCCGACACCCTACTTTAATTGACAGCTCATTTTGTTGGTAAGAGACCTAGCAGAGAAACCACACCTGACTACCACACAGCACCTTGCATTTGTCCTCAGCTTGGTTTTGCAATCAAATGCCTCCTTGGCCTTAGGAGCACTCCAGAGGCTTGCTGACCTCAAAACCAGGCTGTCTGCCAGTCATGTGTTTGCAGCTCACTAGCCTTGGGGCTTGGCTTTGCCCTTTGCCACAAGTCAGACTTTGGGATTTGGGTATAGGCTGCTCTTAACATTTGGGAGAGAATTTAAAAGAACTGTTGGGTTTGACAAGGCCAACACTGAGAAAGGAATAGCATGGTTTTGATAATCTGGGTTGAATCCCATTCCTACAAACAATCCAGCAGAAATACCTGGGAGATAGTAACAATAGAATATTTAGTCCTAAAGTAAAATTTCAGTATAACAGGAACTGTATGTGGTACATACTTACTTTATTTCTCCCTAAGAGCTTTTTGTACCAGACGCTTTTTGTATCAGAGAGTGCCTCTCAGACGGTTTTTGCATTGGGTTCATTGTCAGGTACCCACCCACCTTGGTGTACCAGAATGGCAGCATTGGCTCTGTTGAAAACATGGATGGAAGCAACTACCCACCTCCGCCACAGTCAGACTCCACTTCTCCGCCTTCTTCCTTTTCTGAGGACAGCTTGCCTCCCCCACCAGCAGAATTCAGGTAAATGGTGGTACCTCTTCTATCCACTCTGGATGGTTAAAATCTCAAGAACAAAATAAGAGTTCTAAATATATGCCAAGACCACTAAAATAACTTCAGGCAAATCTGTCTAGAAAATAGAAATAATTAACCTTTGTCAAGTGTTTGTAAGGTGCCAGGCATCTCCACAAGAGTCCTCTTGAGAAAGGTACCCATTTTATAGACGAGTAGATGGCGAGGCACAGAGATATCCATGAACTTACCTAAGGTCTCAGAGCCAGCAAGAATCCAGCCTGATTGGAAAGCAGGTCATTCTGACTCCAGAGCCTGTGTTCTTTTCTGCTAGTTATACCTGAAACATGGAAGTCACCAGCTTATCTCCTGTGTTTTACTTAGATTTAACTCAGCATGAATTGAACTTAACCAGTTCATAAAGTATTTATCAGATACCTTGTTCAGTTATCTAGGAACCAAGGCGATAGCCACCTTTCTGTCCTATTGCTTCTGGTTCATTTCACTGTTGGATAGAATCTCCAGAAAGAATGAAACAAAGGGAGGAGAGGCAACTCAGAATCTGTTCATTTTGGTATTTGTCAGAGTCCCTGGCAGAGGTGTACAGGGAAAGAGTTAGCAAGTCATGGCCACCGAGGGCTCTGAGGACTGTTTGGGGTTCAGTGTTTCCTCACAGTTACTTCCCCTTTCTGATGGATGGACATTGTTCGGTCAGAGCTTGGGTATGCTGAGGGCCCCTCAGGGGGAGGACTAAAGCAGTGCTCTAAGCCCCCCTTCCCCCAGCTGCATTCTTCTTGGCTCTTGAAACCACGATCCCAAATCTCCTTCTCTTCCCAAATCATTTCCTGTTGGTTGTCCTATCAGTTGCAGCTAAGGCTTGGAGCTCTGTGGGAAATGCCAAGGTGGATGCTTTTCTAAGGAACAGTGGTTAGTGTAGGGCAGATACAGAGATGGAAAAAGTAGCCAGCCCGTCAGCCTCACACATGGCCTGAGACCTTGCAGCCATAACTGAGCATACCTGACCCAGGAGAGGTGTGCCTTAATGCTCTCTCAACCCAGGTCATGTCAGGTGGCGCATTCATTTCCTGTTTCTGTTGACCCTCAGACCTTTCAGTCTCTCTCACGTTTTTCCACATGAACATTTGAAGGTGCCTTTGCCTAAATCTGCACCCCACTCCGGTTTGGTTAGCTTGACTTGGGTTTCCTGCCCTCACAAGATCTGGTATATGTTAATAGCCTGAAGAACAGAGCCTCGTGGTGGTGGTGGGGGTGTTTGAATTTTTATTCCAGTTTTTTCTTGCATGCCTTCTTAGTCCGGCTCCAGGATTAAACCATTCCTTTTGGAGGAAGTTTTGGGAGGGTACCTTCCCTTGGAGAGCTGAAAGGTTTGGGGAGAGTCTAAGAGATGGTCTTGGCTAGCCCTCATCTGATCAAAGAATCCCAAGTCCACTTCTTTCAGGGAGTTTTTCTGTTTCTGAATATACTTCTCTGCTGATGGGAAGCCCATTACCTTACAAGGCTGCCCATTTATCATTGGTCTGTTCTGACCATTCCCAGGTTTTTCTCTCTATTTGAGCCAAAATGAAATGATAAGAGTCAACCAGAATAAACCTAGGCTTATGGATTAGCTTAACTATCGATGGATGTTTGCATCCTGTAAGTGATGGTGGGTCTTTTCTCTTTGTCCTTTTAGCTACTCACCAGATAACAACCAAAGAGGGTCTGGCTTGGTTGGACTCAAAAGAGGCAGTGTGGTCAGCCCGAGCCACCCACCACCGGCTCCTCCTCTGGGCTCACCGCCGGGCTCCAGACCCGGCTTGGCTCCACCACCCGCCCCTCCGCCTCCACCTCCGACCATGGGTGTCCCACCCCCACCCCCACCTGGAGGATTTGGATCTCCAGGAACCCCACCACCTCCTTCACCCCCCTCTTTCCCACCTCACCCCGATTTTGCTGCCCCTCCACCTCCTCCCCCACCGCCGGCAGCTGACTACCCAACTCTGCCACCACCTCCCTTGTCCCAGCCAGCAGGAGGCACACCTCCTCCTCCGCCTCCTCCACCTCCTCCGGGACCCCCTCCTCTCCCTTGCAGTGGTGCAGATGGCCAGCCTGCTGCACCACCACCACCACTTTCTGATACGCCCAAGTCCAAGTCCTCCTTGCCTCCTGTGAGTGATGCCCGCAGCGACTTGCTTTCAGCCATCCGTCAAGGTAAATCCCAGTGGTGGGTCCAGGACCATGGAGCCTTTTCTTTCTGCAGCTGGGATGACTGATTGGAGGGTGGGTACGGGGTTCTGGGCCCTTCCTAGGGGATAGCCTTCATCGGATGGGGAGAGATTGGTACCTCAGACCTTGGGTCAGCGTGAAGAAAGACTTCACCCTAAAAATGTGGAGATTTAAAGTTCTTTCCACTCTGGTTTAGAGTAAGACATTCTTAACCTGAGATCGTTGAACTCATTGAAAATTTATGTTGTGTGTGTGTGCGCGCGTCCATTTTGTGGCCCAGAGAAGAGTAAGAATCACTGTCCTAGAAGGTGCTGTCAGCTGGACTCCGTTACTCCTTGTCCTCCACATTTCTGCCTTTCATGTCCTTCTTCCCTACTCTCCTCCCTCCTCTCTCACTCACTCCCTTCCCCCGCTGTTTGTCCTGTCCCTGTTTGGTCTCCTTTCTCTCCGCCTTCCCTCACCTCCCTCATCATCTCACTCTCATGGAGCATGCTTTCTCCTTCTCTCAGAGGCCAGTCTGGTCCCAAGCGGGCTAGAGTGGTTTCTTCCATTTGTGATTCTCAACGAGCTGAGGGATTGTGTGGAGAAGACAAGCTAGGGCAGCTGAGCTGTGTGGTCATCGATGAATTGGGCAGACACCGTGCCTCCTGGATGGGGTGTGGTGGCCCATCCCCACAGAGAGCCTGTGGGAAGTGCCATCCTCACCAGCGTGGGAGCTGGGAGCTGGAAAGAATGGCAGGCTTCCTTTCAGACTCAACTTACTCTTGCTTCCCCTCCCCCTCTTGGTTTGCCCAGAGGAGTCTTCTTTTGCTCTCCTTTCCCATATTACACCACCAGTGGCCATTCCCCCTTCTGTTCTGGATGGCTCCTGAGACTCACCTTCACCTCGCTCTCTCTCCCACCAGGCTTTCAGCTGCGCAGGGTTGAGGAGCAGCAGGAACAAGAGAAGCGGGATGTCGTGGGCAACGACGTGGCCACTATCTTGTCGCGTCGCATTGCTGTTGAGTACAGCGACTCAGAAGATGACTCCTCTGAGTTTGATGAGGACGACTGGTCAGATTAACTCTGCCTGTGGCCCACGTCTTTTCTTTCCTTCCTGTCTGTCTGCCTTCTTTGATGCCTGCCCCAACAGTCCCATGGAGGAAAAAAAGAATTTCAAGGGGCCAAAGCCTTCCCTGAAGCAACCAAAGATATATCCAAGTGCTTCCTCCAAATCAGCACGTGTTTCCCAGCTCCCATAGTCAAGCCCCATGGGGTCCCTGGGGATCAGTAGCTCGAGATGGTGTTCCTTCTTCCCTTCAAGTGACTGTCGCCTGTTGAAGAGAAGGAAAAACTCCAGAGGTGATCTCTTTCATCGGGTTTAAAATTGAAATCGGTGCCTTCCCCTAAGAGCCATTTTCACCTGTAGTCTTCTCCCCAAATCCTTACCCTCAGCTACTTCAGATAATGCCAGCCCCCTTCCGGTCCTTACGCCTGCGTGGAACAGCCGGCCCCTTTGCTGCACACTGCAAGGCCACAGCAGGCCGTATGCCCCAGTGGCCAGACCGCTGCACCCTTCTGCCCTGGTCAGCAGGGTAAGGCTGCCTTTTGCTGAGTTGTTTCTGTGCCTGGATGCCCTTTATTCCAGGAGCCACCAGGCCCCTAAAGAAGTCCCAATCCCTCTGCCCAGAAATGATGCCTTTCTAAAGGCTGAAGTGGTTGCCTCTCCCAAGCTCCCTCTCCTGGGTGTGGTATTCAAATGTCCCTTAAATGCCCCTCCCTTGCCATGAGGTGCCTGAGGCACCACAGCTCAGTTCTGACCTCTAATACCTATGACCAAACTAACCCTGACACACGGGGATCCTGGCCTCTGCTGGCTGTCAGGAGCCACTCTTAAGAGACTTGGAATTGCAGACTGGAAGAACATGGAACTCCTTGGGCCCTACCCTCTTAATGATGCTGAAATCTAAACATGGGAAATGACTTGTTCAAGGTCACATTTGGATGGTAACAGAACTAGAGCCCACAGTTCCTGATTCCAAATTAACCTGTGCTTTCTGGGACCAAAGAGTTGGGCTCCTGCTGGAGCCTGGACAGAGCAGTCTTGGCTTTGTGCTGCTCCAGACCTCACCATAGGTGGGGTCCCAGCAGGAGGGCTCAGGGCCTGTGCCAGGCCTGTCAGTGCTGCTCAGACCCTTATAGCCTCTCTTGTGATTCTTTGCTTCCCCTTTACTATCACCAGCCAACTACGTAGACTTGTGAGCTGCCCTTCTGGGGCATTGGAGGTAGTGAGAGAAGGAAGAGGGTGGGCAGCCTTGACAGGTGCTGTTTTCAATCCTCTGCAGCTCCTCTCTCTTTTATTTCCCCAATTTAAGCATAGGTTCTGCCAGCTGTAGAAACTTCAGTCCCTCAGGCTGGCAGCCGCTGCAGGTAGCTGCCTGGGGGGCCTGGTAGCCGTGAGAAGGGCTGAAAAGCAGAGGGACTCTGGGTCTTTTTTCTAGCTCCCCTTCTCACTACACACAGTAATGTTCCCTCCCTCACTCGCCCTTCTTCCCAGAGCTCATATTAATACATAGGTGCTATTACTCGAAAAAAAAAAAAAAACTAGTCAGCTTTGGCCAGCAATGATGTTTCTTCTCTGGCCCTCACTATTGTGCAGCCTCGTATGCTGAAACCGCTTCTTCTGCTTTCAGAGCCCTGAAACAAAGAGAAACAGGATCTGTCTCTTCCCAGCACAGCAAATGGTTGTAGTAATTGCCAAAGCCCTCATAAACCCCTCCGGCTTGAGGGGTGTGTGTAATCACGGGTACCGACCGCCCTGTACCCTGGCTAAACGCTCCCCCTTTGCCTCCTCTCCTCGTGCTGGGGCTGAGTCTGTAGGGGTCAGCATGCCCTCCTCCCTTTCCCTAGGTAGGTGTCTAGGACCAGCCTGGCTCTAGCTCTGAGCATACCAGACTGTGTGCCCCGCCTTGCTTCCCACCTTGCACTTTGTAAGCTAAAGGTTCACTCTTCAGAACCCTAAAAGGGCTATTGAAGGTGGCCCCAGCTGCAGCCCAGCAGTAGCTAGAGAAGCAGGTGGAGGGCAGTGGTTCTCCCAAATAGTCCTAGGGCCTTGCCAGGCCAGGGTTTGGGCCTAATGGCTTTGACTAAACTCTCCCCACCCCCCTTCCTTTCCGGAAAAAGAGGGAGCCATTGCCACTTGCTATCATTCTGCTCTGACCTTGAAGAGGGCGGCGTTGGCCTGGCTTCTGGAATGGACAGAGTCCACCGTGGAAAAGACTGGGGGCAGGAGGAGGTGGGGAGGGGCACTGCCTGCGGAAGGTAGGATTAGATCATTAGCTCAGTGACCTCCTAGGGTTTCGATGTGCTGTGTTCTCATCCTACAGCTGGTTTGGTAATGATCTGCAAGTCCCGGAGAGCAACAGCACAGCTCTGCCTGACGCTCTCATTAAAATCTATGCAGCCAAGCTCAGCTCTTTGTAGCAGCCAGCCTTAAGAAGCCTCCTCAGCTGGGGGGGTTGGGGGGGGGGGCGCTGGGGGCTGGGACCCAGTCAGCCGGGAGACCCTCTGGGCTCTACTTGTTCATATGTGCATCCCCCCAAAAATGCTTCTTTAAACCCAGAGCCCTTTAAGATGACAAAGGACCCTGTGCAGGTAATCATGTCTTAGGAATCCTGTCATTGTAGAATGCAAAGTTTAGTGATTATTTAAACTGGGCCCAGGCTGGTAAGAGTAGGGAACAATGGCCCATAAGGACTCTTACACACTGAAGCCAAGGAGCCACCTCCCTTCCTGGACTGCTCAGCCCAGGGGACCTGCCCCCATTCCTGTGGCCCAGGGGCCCAGCTTCCAGTAGGCAGTGTCAGAAGACACTCGTAGCTTTGCCCAGGTTGTGAGATGAGTACATTCCAGAGGAGCGGCCTCAGGGAGGGGGCAGGTTCCTGACGAGCCTCAGAGCAGCCAGCCCAAGCTCCAGCTTGCCTCTGGAAGCTCGAGCGCCCTCAGAAACGACCCTGGCCAATGTCACCGCAGAGCCGTGGCGGTGTTGTCAGGGCTAATGTGAAATCTCTTCTCGTGGCGCCGAACCTCCGGCTCTGCAGCGCCAGCTTGGACAGATTGAGGTCTCTGTGGCTTTGGTGACCCTGCTTAAGCATTCCCACCATGTCCCAGCTTTGCTCTCAGCCCGCCTCCCACTGCAGTCTCCCCTCCCCAACCTCGGGGCCTGGGGATGGGGGCAGTGCCCCAAGGCTAGGGGCTTTTGCTCTGGAGACATGACATGTCAGGCCTCCTAGGGGCACCAAGCTTTGAGCTCTACTGGGGTCCAGTTGACCTGAGGACCAGTGTTGCCCAGAAATGTGCCTCCTGTACCTCAGTGAGGACTAGGGAACAATGTTGTTGTATTAAGTATGTAGTTGACTCACTTGAGAAACTAACCAATATTTACTTTCGTCTAGAATGATGTACATGTAGGACAGTGAGCCATTAAGCTCCCAAAGTGCCTTTTTTTCCTCTGGTTGTATTTATAAGGACCTATTCCAGTGGATTCTTTGATGTGTTTGCCACATCCAGATTTCAGGGAGTGAGCACATATGTAGTGGGGACATAGTCTGAAAATGGGTCCCTTTTCCCTGAGGTTGGGGAAAAAAGCTTCAATTGGAAATCTGAGCAGTGAGTGGGGTAAGCCAAACCCCTCGAGTGACCCTTTCCCTTTGCCCTAATCCTCTCAGGTCCTGAGAAGGATATCCAGTTTTTTTAAGCCCTGTGGCCCCACGCCTGGTCTCATTTGCTTCCTTGCCAGGCTCGTGCGTGTACCACATTAGCTCCCCCAGTGACCTGAAGATTCCATGTAACTGTATAGTCACAAATACGTAAATGCCAACATTTTAAATAATTTGATAAAGTCTTTATAGCCATTCAGCCACCTCTGGTGTGTGTGTTTAATGGGAGAAGTGGTTAGAAGGGGGCAATATTGAGAGCCACAGGTGGTGGCCAGAGCTCTGGAGGGAGGTCCCAGCGTGGGTGGGCTCAGAGGGCAGCAGGCCTCTGGGTGTAGGTGGTGCATCCTTGTGTGGGGGGTGGGGATGAAGGCCGGAAACCATTTTGATTTAGGAGGAAACCCACACTTGGGGACCTAGAGGCCCAGATCCCCAGGCTCCCCTCAGCTGAGGGGACTATGCTGGGACCAGGCAGGAGAGGCGCGCAAGCTGAGTGCTGATGCTGCTCCCAGCATCTGGCCGGCATCTTGTCTGCCTCTCTGACCCAAGCAACTTACCTTAAATAGAACGGTTTACAACGGAATCCGATAGAAGGTTTAGGCTGCTTCAAGCCCCCTCTCCCAGGCGAGGGGGCTGGTTTATATTCTGACCCAAAAAAAATGACCTACCCAGGAAGCAACGGTTGTTCTGAGCACAGCTGCTGTGGGTAACTGTCCCTGGGGGAAATTTATGAACAGCCACCCAGTTCCGGGCCCAGCAGAAGCAGTAGAGTGGTCTGGGAGAGGGGCGGGAGCAGTGTTGGTGACTGCTGGTCATGCCTGCTATTCCGAGTCACCCACTGGCGTCCCAGGAGAGGGGGCAGAAGTTTTGAATTGTCAGCAACTGCTGCGCCAGCCGCTCTGAGCTCATTGCTGGAGGTGGGGGTGCAGGGGAGGGGGCTTGAGAGCCAGCTCACCCCTGCACATCCCCCTCGCTCCACCCTCCTGCTCAGGCCTGTGTTTAGTCAGCACTTGGCTTCCCAAGGCCGGTGACTGACAGGCAGCCAGACGCCTGCCCTGGGAGAAGACAAAATGGTGGAGTCGGGAGCCGCCCTTGCCGGGGAATCGGAGGAAAGGAATGTGGTTCTGGGAAGCGGGAGGACTGAGCTTAAATTCCAGCTCCTCCACTTGGAGCTGTGACCCTGCGCTACTCGCTTCACCTCTTGAACTAATCCTGAGAAGCATGAGCATTTTACTGAGTGCCTACTACCTGCCCAAATGGCATATACTTCATTTCAACCTCATGAGGCAGTCGTCCCCCCCCCCCCCCGCCCCCGGACCCTCTCCCATATTTTTCACATGAGAAGAACAGGTTCAGAGAGGTTAGTTGCCTCAGATCACATAGCTGGCCAGCAACAAAGTCATGGTTCTCTAGAACGTAGGTCTCCAGCCAGAGCTTGTGCTCTGTTCGCTGCATCTTAAACAGCTTTCAGAATCTCTCCATCTAGAACCATCTTTAGTGCCGTAGAGGGAATGTTAAAGGTTTTCCGTTCTTGTCTATCCCACTTCCTGGTGTCCAATTTATTTTGCTCTTGCTTTGAAATCAAGTGAGCTGAACTGAGGGCCCAGCTATTGTAGACTTTCAGAAATGGAAGTATCCTGCACCCTCAGCTTCCCCTAGGTATGGGCTGGGGCTTCCCACAGACACCCTGCTCTATACACACACCGGTTCAGATGCACACATTCTTGCACATTCAGGTGTACACACGCAAATACATCTATGCTCGTGAGTAGGCACACTTGAGAATACAGGCCCAGAGGCACTTGCACGCACCACACACAGAGCCCTGCTCTGGTGCAAACAAGGACAGATCAGCACACAGTTACAGGAACACACTTTCACAGGCAAGCCACAGCGTCCTCAGGAACCACCCCTCCCTTCGCACTGCCTCTGCCAGCTCCTCACTGCCCCCTCCTGGTCACTCAGTGGCCAGGGCAACCTGGCACCATTTCCTGTAAATTCTGCTGGCGGTGCTTGTCAGCTCGTTCGCTCCTGGCTCACCATTGACCAACTGCCCATCAACCCTAGGAGATGAGGGTGTCTGGAGGAGGTTCTGAAGCTGGAGGACAAAAACAAAAAAGAACAAAAAAGCCATTCACACCCAAAGGAATCGCTCCTGGTGGAACTGTCAGTACCGAGGTGGCACGGGCACTCCCATCTCAGCAGGTAGCCACCCCCACCCTTACCTCGGGGACTGGGCGTGTGCCTGCTCACACTCTGACGTATTTAGAGAAACAGACTTCCTGGCTGGGTCTTCAGGCTCCCACCTTGCTGCTCCCTCTCTGGGCCTCCGCTTCTTCCCTATCCAGTGAGGAGGTGACCATGCGGTAGGCAGCCCTTTCCGTCCTGGGAACTAACGCCTCCCCCAGATGTGTGCCTGCGTACATCACATCCATAAACGTGATCCTATGGACTCCTCAGACCAGTGCTGGGAGGATTACCAATACAAAGCATTTTACTCCTAATTTATAGCTGAGGAAAAAGTGAGGCACAGCACCTTGCCCAAAGTCACACAGCAAGGTGGCATCAGGCAGGGAAATAGAAACCTTTCCAATGCCCCAGGCTGCCTACAAGAGTAAAACACCCGGTGGGCTTGGTCCTAGAGCCAAGGAGACAGGAACTAGAGAGACTAAAGCCAGAAGCTCTGCCCTTCTGTCTGGGAGCCCGGAAGGCTGAAGGGAACTCTGAGGAGGGCTCAGGCTCAGGCATCAACATGGAGGTGGGAAAAGGCAACTTGAAGCCTGGGTGGGTTCCGCCACTCCCCACCCCCACCGGTAGGCTACGCCAAGCTTAATTAAGCTTCCTTTTCCTCTGCAAAACTAGAGACAGGCTAAAGGGGTTTCTTCCTATGCTGTGGCCACTTGGTAGCTTGTTCATCAAAGTGTGTACACACATGTGAGTGGGGTGTACATGTGTGCCTGAGCTCCATGGGTGTGCACTCACATGCGGGTGTATGGTTGTGCATGCCTGCGAGTATACTTGAGGACATTCATAGGCATGTGTAACATGTAAGTACGTTTTGCAAGCCTGTACACGTGACTGTGTGTGTGTGTGTACATATATAAATGTTCTTGGCATATCTGGCGGGCATTTATGTACATGTAAGATTTTGCTTGCTTGCCTACTGGGTTTGTTCATGAGTCTACTTGAAGTACGTGCAGATGCATTTGTGTGAAGTGGAGTGGGGCATGTCCATGCACACAACTGGTGAGTGTGTAAATGTGCATGAGGGATGGTTTCATGGGACTATATACACATGAATCGGAGGAGTCCCCTCCCAAGAGAATATGATGCTGGTGTTCTCCCCACCACCTTGGTATAGGGGATGCCGTGCCTGGCTCCAGCCAGGCACTGGGCTCACAGCACCCCCGCCCACCCCCGCATTCTATTCCCCAGACCCATCCTGCTTGGCCAATTTGCAGCCTCTTGCTCCCAGCTCCCGAGAAGGCCTGCAGCAAAGTCAAGGGGCTGGTGGCCAATTAGTGAGGGGGTTAATCAGGGATCCTGGGGACCCCCGGGGTGCGGGAAGCTGAAGGCAGGCATTGGGGTTGGCAGAAGCAAGAGCTGCCTGTCATGAGGCTGGAGGAGGGGAGAGGCAGGGAGAGGAGGCTGAGCCAGCCCAATGGTGCTAGAAACCAAGGGTCTGCCTGTGAATTGCTGAGCATTAATAGCAGTAGGGAGCCTGTGTGCCTGTGTACACTGTGTGCAAAAAGGCATGTATGTGCATGCCTTCAAGTCCTTGAATGTGGTCTGATATGCAGATGTTTGTACCTGACTGTGGATACTATCTGTAGATACATGCGCAGTTTTTGTCTGTATATATGTGGGTGTGTCATGGTGTAGAAATGCACCTATATATGCAAACATGTCTAGACCCATGTGCAAACATGTATACAAGGGAAAATCTGTGTGTGTATACACGTGTGCAAGGGCATGTACACACATTTAAGTATGTGTTCCTGTAGGCAACCGTGTGCACATGAAGTTGACATGGTCTCTCTACATGTGTGCAATTATGTACATGTGTGTAATGATATATCTGTGTGCACAAGCATGTGTACAAGTGGGCAGAGACATCTGGATATACATGCACGTGTGGCTGAGTATGCCACACGTGTGTTCTCTAAACAGCCAAGAGCCTGGACATGTGTACCCGTGTTCATGTGCCCGTGTGCACATGCCTGTGTATGCACAGGTCTCAGCATGTAGGGCGCTGGGGGAGGCGGGCGGGGTTGGCAGGCTCCAGGCTCTGGGAGAGAATCTGACAGACAAGACTTGCCACAGCCCCCGGCCCTGGGAGCTTGTTTTCCAGCTTGCAGAAGCTGTGAGCCCGTGAACTCATATTAATAGCTGCTGTCTCCTCACTTACTGCAGGGAGAGGCGGTCGTGGCCCTGGCAGGGGCCCAGCACTCAGGGCTGCTTCCCCTTCCCCACACAAGACCTGGGAAGAAAGGGAGAAGAGATGGGCCCCACCCCCATCTCAGGGCCCACCCCAGAGGGAAGACAAGGTTCTGGGCCCCAGCCCCTGCCTCCCCCAGTCCAGGTAGCTCCCACTGCTCAGCTCACCCTACTGGGCCTCTGTAGCTGGGTGGGATCAGGCATGGGTTTGGAAAACTGACAGAGGCAGAGAGGTTGGAAAGCTTGGCTATACCCCGCCCCCCATAACACACACACACGCACACGCACGCACACACACGCACGCACACACACGCACACCACGCACACACACACGCACACACACGCGCGCGCGCACGCACACAGAGGCATGCAGTCCTCAGCAGCCCCAGGCTGAGCACCGGGTGAGTTTGAGGCTAAAGGAGACATAGAAGGCTTCAGTCTGAGGGGGCAGACAGGTCCCTTCTCTCAGACCCTCAGGGCAGGGACACCGAGCTCTGTCTTCAGGGGCTCCCATTTTCACAAGGAAGACGAGACTTCTCTATAAATGTTTACTCAGGAGAAGTGTAGCAAGGTGTGGTGTATAAACCACATCTTCACAGACACAGGAGGGCTAAGCCAAGGAGACTTGCTGGGGTGGGGAGTGGGGGGTGGGGGGTACAGGGAGGACCTGAATTTTATCTGTAGAATCTGGGAGGAGGGAGAAGCCAGCCAGGGCCACCACATGGGCACACAGACTCCAACCTGGAGGCAGATTCAGACAGCCCTCAGGGGGCACCCAGGACCCAAGGCAGAGACCCCAGACTTAGGCTCTGAGAAATACCTCATATCTACCACACAACCATCTGGACAGACAGCAGAGGACCCCCAGCATGGGGGCCCACCACAGGCTCTCCCCCCCGCCCCGGGCACTGGAACCAGAAGTTGGGACGGAGAAGCCAAGGGCCGAGCTTGCCCAGGGCAGGATGGACACTGGTCCCTGTCCTTGTGAGTCTTGGTGGGGGCTCCTGGGGAGCATGGGGAAGCAGCAAGAAGGCCCCTCCCAAAGGTCTGGGGGTAGCCTGGTGTGGGGACAGGGCTCCCTGCCCCGGTTTCCTTACGTGCTGTTTCTGAGCAGCTCCTGACATCCACTCCCTCACCCAGGAAAGAAAAAGATTTGGAGTCAAATGGACCTGGGTTCAAATCTCAGCTAAACTCCTTACTAACTGTGTGACTTGAAGTAAATCAAATGTCACCTGCAGTAAGGCATTTCTTGGGCACCCTCATTTAAAGATTACAAGCACTCTGTGTTCCTTCCTTCCTTAATTTCTCTTGAAGGACTTATCACTCTCTAACATTACCATAATTTTAATTTAGCCCTTTGTTACCATCTCCCTGGCCTAGAATTTAAGCTGTCCACCAGGACAGCAGTGCATGAATGAAGGCCCGTTACTCACTCTCAAAGAGCCTCAATCTCCTCTTCTGTAAAATGGAGAGAGTAATAGCCCCACCCAAAGGGCCCTGGTGATGTGTGCAATGTTTGTCCCAAAGCTTGTCATAGGCGGGGAGTGCTTGCTGAGCAGGGGTCTTTTCCCAGGGACCTGCCAGGAAGGTGGGGAGAAAGATAAGACTCAACCTGACCTTGTGGGGCCTCCTCACTTTGTACGTGTGTAGCTCAGCCAGGCCTGCCCTCCGCTAGCTCACCCAGCCCCTGCCGTCATGTCCATGCCCTTGGAGTCCTGTGGCCACTACTGGGGAGGGGTCTAGAACACCAGGCAAAAGAGCTCTGGTCACGGAAATAGAGAAAGACCTGTGTCCTAGCCTGGCACAGCTGTGAGAGTTTGAGAAAATGGCTGCTCCTCTTCAAGCCTCAGGCTCCCCAGCTAGAGAATGGAGGGATGGGCCAGAATGCTCGGAGGGCCCCACCGCCAGGCTTTGGCCACCTCAGAGCTTACTCTTCAACCACACCCCAAACCTGCCATCCTTTCTGGTTCCCAAACCCCTAAACTCACTCCTGCACATTTATGTCTTCAAATGAGCACCCGGGCGCACACACACTTAATTAACTTCACTCACCTTTGCAGAGAAAAGAAGCTATTCCAGCTCCAAAATGACCAGATCTCACCCAAAATCTTCCAAATGTGGCACTGGCTCAACGAACTCCATTGGCCAGTGGACAGAGCACAGGCCTGGAAACAGATGGTCCCTTGGCCCAGTCACCAGTCCTCCCTCAGCCTCAGTCTCCTCATCTATAAAATGAAGAAGATACTGTGCCCTGGGGTGCTTGTTAGGCATAAATAAGGTAACACGTGTAGTACACTTAGCATAGGACCTAGCACAGAGTACGTACCCTACAATGATAGGGGGCTGTGGTTATTAAGGAAATCAACGTGCTTCATTCACGTCAAAGCCCCAAACTAAAGCTAATGTGGGTAGGATGTGGGCATCCTCAGTCCAAGAAGGGTCGAGCAACCTGGTTCCTGTCCCTCAAGAGAAGTGATGCCCAGGTCTGAGCAGGGAGTCCCATCAGATTGGCATCCTGGGATGGGGGTGGTGTTACCTGCCAGCCACACTCCACCCTGGATCTCCAGCTCCCCGTGTCCTCCAACAGGCCCCCAGGCCGGGCCTAATCCTCCCACTTCACACTCTTCCCCATCAGCCCCGACTCCAACCCCCTCCACACACACGGACAGAAACATATTTATTGCAAAATTATTTTTTATTGCAGGTTAGGTCAGGGACAGGAATAGGGAATGTACTGAGGGCCATACCCCGATTGGCAGAGGGGTCAGGTGTTGGCATACACCCTGCCTCCTCCAGGGCACCGCAGGGTGAGGTCTGGCCCCCAGGCCATGGCTGTGGCACTGGATGCCAGGCTGGAGTGGAGTTGGGGTTGCCACGTCTGGTCCTGGCTGCCGGGCCAGGCTGCAGTTCCCCCAAACCGCCACCAGAGGGCAGCCAGCCCCCAACGCAGAGGAATTCTCGGTTGCTCAGGTGATGGCTTCTTAAAAAAATAAAAAACCAGAGGCTGGTGTGTTCCCCCACTCAAACCCTAGAGGGGTAGGCCTCGGGAGAAGGCTCTGGTTTCTATGATTTCTTCAATAAAAAATAAGCAAAAATAATAACAAAATACGTGGTATCTCTTTCTCCCTATCCCCCCTCTAAGAACTGAGGTCAGAAATGTGGGTGTGGGGACTGGGGATACCCTGGTATGGCCTGGATTTCAAGGTGTGGGTCTGTTTTTTTCCCCTTCTACCAACAAATAAATAAATAAATAAATAAATAATAGATACTCTCTTTGTATGTGCACAGATATAGATATACATATACATATAGATAGATAAATCTTTTTCTCCTATCTAGGCAACTGAGTGGCTGACTTCTCTGACTCTAGCTCAGAAACTTAAAAGTAAGGTGACATGGTCAAGGTCAAGTGAGAGGGAAGACCAGGGACTTGGCATGGCACGTAAAACACCCAGCAGCATTCTAGAACTCCAAGCCAGTTCTCTGAGTGGAACCCTGACCACCTGAACATTCTAGAACCATGGAGCCAGCTGGGCCCTGCAGGGATCTGAACTTAATCCTGTGAAACACCCAATGTCCTAGAACTCCAGAACCAGCTGGACTTTGGGGGTGTGAAGCTGGGGATCTGGAACAAAACCCTGGAGGACCTAACATTCTGGAATTCTGTACTGATCAGGGGTAAAGGGTCAACAGGATGTGACTAGACATCACTGGGGGAACGGGATCGGAAGGGGATCTTGGAAGAGGAGCAGGAGCAGCAGATGGCCCACAGCACCTTCTGCACGTCCTGGTTGCGGAAGGCATAGATGATGGGGTTGATCATGGAATTGTAGGTGGCAGGGAGCAGAGTGAGATAGGTGTAGAGGGGCGGGGAGTGGGCATCACCCAGCAGGCAGTAGACAGTGAAGGGCAGCCAGCAGGCAGCAAAGGCGCCAAGCACCACGGCCAGTGTGGCAATGCCCTTGCGGGTGGCCACATAGTGGGAGGCAGGCAGCAGGTGCCGCTGGAGGGCAATCTGCTGGGCATGGCGGCAGACGATGCGACAGATCTGGGCATAGAGCTGCAGCATGATGCCAAACACCATGAAGAAGGCAACGGCCAGGACCACCAGATGGTTCTTGGAGAGTGGATATACTACGCCACACGTGGCCCGAGAGTCCAAGCAGTTCCAAGCCAGCACAGGCAGCAGCCCCAGGCCCAGCGCGCCCCCCCACACTAGGGCCAGCATCACATAGGTCCGTGTCACCGTTGTCTCTGAGTAGTAGGTGAGGGCATTGTACAGAGAAAGGTAGCGATCTACAGTGATGGCCAGTAGGCTGCCAATGCTGGCAGTAAAAGCCATCGCCAGGACACCAACCAGCACCAGGCTCATCTCTGCTGAGCCAATGCAGAAGACAGCAGCGAAGTGCAGGACCAGGCCCAGGCCTGCCAGCAGGTCTGCCACAGCCAGGTTGCCCACCAGCAGGAACATAGGGGCACGGAAGGCAGGAGTGCCCACAATGATGGCCACGACCAGTGCGTTTTCGCAGGACACCAGGGTACCTGAGATGCACAGTACCACATCCCAGGCCTTGGGTGGGGGAAGCGGTGTGGCTGGGCCTGTGGGCCCCTCTGCGGAACCCACGCTGCTCACATTCACGTTGCCTGGACCAGCCGAGAGCCAAGCCAGGGGGCTGCCTGCACCCCAAATCATGGTACCTGTAGGGAAAAGGCCCTGTGAGAAGCTGGCAGGGCTGGGGGCTGGGTGGAGGGATCTGGAGGGGCTGAGGTTCCTCTTAGGATACTTGGTGGGAGTCTCTCCTTAGGATCCCTGGCTGGGTCCCAATGCCTTGTCCCCCACTCATGCCCCAGGGTTCCTTCCAATACCTTTGTCCTCTCCCATGCCTCCAAGCCAGCCCAGGTCTTTTTTCCTGGGGATCGCTGCCCTGGGTGGGACTCTTCATCTCCCTTTCAACTCCCTGGGTCCTGCAGGCCTCTTCCTCCCACGTGTGTGACCAAAGGAGAACAAGATGAAGGACTACCATAAGTGGATGGAGGCCTGTAAGATCCAGGAGAGGCTGACAAAGGCCAGGACTGAAGGAGGGAAACACATTTAAAGACTGAGGGCAGCTCTGCTCCCTCCCCATCAGGGAGGATGATGCTCAGTTTCTGAGGCTCACCAGACCCCTCACGATTCTCAGTGCTGCCTGCCTCAGGCTCCGCCCCCAGGTAGTGCTTGTGAAGCTCCCGCCAGCCCCCACCCTGCACTCCTGGGAACTCAAACTGCCACCACCCCCCAACATACATCCGCCCAGACTTCTGTCCCTGGCAGACCCCTCTTTATGCCTAAACCTCTGGGTTTTTGGAACAGACACCCCCTGCTGGAAGCCTGGATCCCAAGTCAGACCCCTCCTTCAACCGGACACCTGACTTCGCCTCCTGCCCCGGATGTCTGGATCCCTAAGTCAGACACCTCTTCCAGCGCGGACGCCTGGGTCCTTGTCCCAGCCTCCTCCTGCCAGCCCAACCTCAGATGACCATCAGTGCCTCCAGGGCCTTGAAGGACTGCTCACCCGCGTCAGGTCACCCCGCTGATAGCATTAAGCACTCGGACACTGGGTCCCCGCCTGCTAGCCTAGAATCTGGTCTCCAGGTCTTGACCTCCGACCCTGGCCCGCCGCTGGGAGCCTGACCGCTGGCCCAGCGCCCCAGCATTCTGCATGCCCTACCGGACGTCTGGTACCCGCGGCGGGGACCGCTACTCACCTTTTGGGACCGGGTGCAGCCAGGCCGCGCGGGAAGGTTCCACTCGAGTCCGGGGAGCTCGGGGTGTGAACGGACACGGAGAAGCCCCCGCGGCCGCGGGAGAAGCGGCGTGAGTCACCCCTCCTGGCCCCGCCCCGCCCCCGGCCACCGGTTCGGTGACGTCAGCGGCTCGGCTATCCAATAGGCGCGTCGTGCTGGGACGCAGCGCGCGTCGCGCGGCATAGTAATGAGGTCTCGCACCGCCCGCTCCCCCATTCATAAAAAGCGACCGTGGCTGAGGCCCCGCCCCTCCCGACTCGGCCCGCCCTGTCCTTGAGGAGGCGCCCTCTGCGGGCCAGGGGTTTTGGGGGCGCTGGTGGGAGAGTCTTGGAAAAGTCTCAGAGAGGCTGCGGAAGGGTGTAGGGGACCGCAGAAAGGGGACCCGAATAGGCTGTGGAGTGATGGGACCCTTGGGTGGCAGAGGCAGGCTGACGAAATTCAGGTGGCTGAGACCGTGTGATGGGGTTGAATGGACGTCCCCGGTGAGGATGACGGGGGTTGCTAAAATGATGGGGCTCTGAGATGACGGCAACAGAAGCACGAGGGAGCAGGGAGGTGGGTGGCAGTGACGCTGAGCATGGTGACAGGATCTTGGGGGATGGTGGCTGAAGGACGCTGACGTACGGAGAGAAGCCCCTTGGGCAACCATAGCAGTGTTAGGGTGGCTCTGTGGCATGATGGGGTTCAGAGAATCCAGGGGGGCAGAGGGGGTGGCAAGGGAAGGTGGAGTGTGCAGTTGATGGGACTTCTGATCACATGACCCTGTCGTAAGTGCTGATGTACTGAGGTGACAAAGTTACTTAAATGATGAGGGTTGTGGGGTCCTGGAATGAAGAAGACACTAGGTGACTGTGGTGAGTGAGACAGGATAGAGGGTCCGGATTGACTGATCAGGTTTAGAAAAGTTGCTGCCAGGGCAGGTCCTCGTGATGCCGGGGCTGGGATAAGAAGCTGGGTGACATCACTCATGCCAGCCCAATAGCGCCCTCCCAGCATGGGAGAGGTGGGCCTGGAAAGATTTCAAAACCTGAATTATTTATTCAAGGATTTGGAAAGCCAGCAGGGTAGTGGGGGTGGGGGCACTTCCCCGAAGCAGCTGGAGAGGGGGAGCCGGGAAGAACTTGGAAGCAGACAACCTGGCAGCTCAGTCCCAGGGCAGGCCCTTCTCAACCTCCTATCTCAGGCATACTGGCAGGTAGTGGATGGAGAAGGAGCTCCTTCTTCCCCAACCCTGTCTGTCCTTAGTCCCTGAGAAACCACCTGTATTGGAGCTTTCCAGATGAGACAGACATGGCCAGGCCTGGGGAAGTGGAGTTGGCCGCTCCTCCTCCCTCTATTTCTGGCTTTGATCCTCATTAGAATCATCCAGTGCCCATGGAATGGGGCTACGGGGGTGGGGCAGGAATCAGGTCAGGGCTTAAGGAAACCAGAGGGGCCCACATCCCTGGCCCCACCAACTTCTCCCCCAACACAGCACCACTACAGTTCCCACAGTTAGTGTGGGGCAAGGCGAAGGAAGTGGCAGGCCAGTGGCAGGGTACTTGGGAAGAGGAGAGAGCCATGCTGGAGATGATGCCCTCCATATTGGATATAGTGAGTCTGAGGTGCTTAGCAGGTGAAGGTGGTCAGGATTGTAGACTGGATTCAATCCCCAATCCCTCCATTTCCTAGCTGGGTGACTTTGGGTGAGTTTCTTAGGGTCTGTGTGCTTGTTTTTCTCATTAATGAGATAGGATTAATGTTAGTATCTACATCATAGAATTACTGGGAGGGGCCTGGGCCATTGTCAGCACTGGCTGTGTGGGCTACCAATAGTATATCTGGTGGGAGGAGGACACCCAGGTGGCATAGGTGTGCAGGTCCTCACTGAGGTTCTGGGTTGGATGACATCACCCCGTGGAGGGAGCAGAGAGTGAGGAACCTCAGGGAACCCCATTAAGGGCACAGCCTGTGGATGACAGTATTCCTAGTCCTTTGCACTGGCTCTCCCCTCTGCTTAGAACCCCTTCACTTTGGTGAGGTCTCCTCTGCACCCACATCACTTCTTCCAAAGCAGGCCTCTCTGACTTCTATCCTAGATTAGCGCTGTCTTACAGCGCCTGGCATATATTAGGTGCTCAACAAATATCTGTTGACTGGATAGTTAAACTAAAAAAGCAACATCTAAAGAAAGAGAAGGAAAACTAAGTTGTAATACACATGGTGTCAAGGAAGGTGAGGGGGGAGAATACACAGGTGTCAGTGCCCCAGGACTCAGATACCCACTTTCTCTCCCATTAGAGCTGGGTTCCAACAACTGTCCAGCTGGTGTCAGAGATGAGTGAAGGCTACTGGGAGGTTGGCATGAAAGGAAGATATAAGAGACTGTCTTCTGCTATTCCGAGTGGCCATGACAGTTCTTTTTTTTTTTTTTTAATTTTCATAGTTTATTAATCTCATGAAAAATCTGCACAATTACCACAGATGAAGTCATTGCAGAATCTTTCCTTCTTTTTGTACCAACATTGGTCTTTACCATCGTCCTGACCTTTATTCTGTTCTCATATTCCATTTGCTGTTTTTTTGTTTGTTTGTTTGCTTTTTGGTATGTGGGTAGCTCCCTGGCTGGGGATCGAACCCAGGCCGCAGCGCTGACAGTGCCAGCGCCGAAGCCTTAAGCCACTACACCACCAGGGAATTCCCCCATTTGCTGTTTTCTTGAGCTTTTTCATCCCATGCAGGCCATGTCTTACAAGCTTGTGCTTGGGTTCATTTTTCTTTGCATAATCCAAAGAATCATAAATTAGGTCAAAGCCAGTTGTTTTACCACCACCAAAATGGGTTCTAACTCCAAATATAAAGATGACATCAGTATGGTCTTGTACCATTTTGACTAGTTTTCCCCAAATCTTAGGTACTGTTTCCTTCCCAAAGGGAAGAACATTGATGATCTCGTTTGCACAGAAGTGGTTGGTTGGCAAAAACTTCCTGATCCAGACAGTGTCATTTGTGATGGAGGTCGATCCTCGGGCAGCCAGGGAGGGAAAGAGTGCAGTGGTATTTCTAACCCTGAGAAATACGTAGATCCAAGAGACTTGAGAGAGCCTCTCTCCTGATCCAAAACTGCCCCATGCATAGAGGATAGTTGAGGTCATCACTGCCAATCAGGTCTCTCTTCCCCAAAGATCTGCTGTCTAGAGTAAGCGGCAGCCCTTCCTTTTCTCTCCTCCTCATGCCGGCTGCCCTACCTTCTTGCTTGTCCCCATGATTGACACTTTCTCCAATCCTTTCCACCTGTCAGGTGCCAGACCTCAGTGCTTACAAGACCCGGCATCTCCATTTCATAGGTGAAGCCCAGAGAAGCCAAAGGACTCGCCCCAAATCCCACTGCAAATGGCAGAGCTGGGATCTAAAGCCAGGTCTATCTGTAACCAAGTCCAGTTACAGCATAGATGTCAGCATCTCCCCAGAAGGGGCTGGCGGTGACATTTGACTAGGGCTGACAACACCTGCAGTTCCCCGGGTGACCACCAGATGGCTGTGGGCACTCACTTCCAGGTATGACTTCTTTTCCTTGTTTCTTCTCTCTCCTCTGGGTAAACCTGTGGGCCTAGGCTGTCAAGGGAGGTTTGTGTGTGAGAGACACAGATGAGATCCACACAAGCTCCTTGTCCAAGCCCTGAGGATCTGGGCATTGTCAGTGCACACATTCTTAGCAGAGTCCCATTCATTCAGCCAGCCAATATTCACTGACAGTTCCCCTGGGCTTGGGTTTAAGTGGGTGGTCTGGACAGAGAGATGGTCTGCCCATATCCTTGCATTGTCGACATTCAATAAATATTTATTGAACATCTACCATTTGGCAGGTATGGTTCTAGGCACAGAGGATACAGCAATGAACAAAAATCCCTGCTTTCTTCATGGAGCTTCCATTCTGATGGAGGAGAGATGGACAATCAACAAATACACAACATGATATTGAGCAGGGAGCACTCGAGGGTCTCACAGACCAGTGGGACAGACTTATGTACATAGTTACAACATTGTACACTATGGTTATTTAATAAACTCCTACTTAGCCCTTATGTGGTGTTAACTATGGAAGAAGATAAACATGATTTCTGCCTTCATGGAGCTTATAGCCAAGAAAATGAGTGAGTAATTTGATACATGTTCTCAAGGACAAAGGAAGTGTCATGATATAAAATAAGCAGGAGACCTCTTTTAAGTAGGGAGGTCATGGAGAGAGTCATTTGAAGAAAGAATAGAAGAGTTTCAAGGAGAGAGCACAGCAAGTGCCAAGTCTCTGAGGACAGGAAGAGCTGATGCGTTTCACGACTGGAGAGGAGGCTGGTGTATCTGGAGTCGAATGAGCCAAGCGGTAGGAATTGAACTCAGAGAGGTAGGCAGGGGGCAGATTATGTAAGTCATGGAGAGTAGTGAGATGGGAGCCATTGGTGGGTTTAAGCAAGGGAGTGATATGAGTTGACTTATATTTTCAAAGGATGGCTCTGACTGCTGAGTGGAGAACAGCATGGGATTGGGGGAGTAGAAGCAGGATACCTACCAGGAGGCCCCTGCAAGTCACCCAGGCAAGAAATGATAAGGGGGTGAGGACTCCAGTGTGGGAAAGCAGATAGATTCAGATCTACCAGCTGGGATGAGTGCTGCAGCAGCTCAGCCTTGCTCAGTGACAGTGACAGGGGGCCTCCTGCAGGGGCTGGCCCCTTAGTGGTGTCGTGAAGGATTAACTTGCCAGACAGATGGAGTCAGGGGGGAATGAGGACTCTCTGGGAGACAGAACAGCTAGCTACAGGATAAGGCAAAGAGGTATAGAAGAGGATGTGTGTTAGTGGAAGGGGTCTTCTATCTTCTTAGAAGGTAGGAGGGTATTGAGGTGAGCCAAAGACATGCTGGAGAGACTTCTAGAGCTGGGAGTCAAAGGGTTATAGAGGCCAAGCCATTGTTAAGTGGAAAAGACAGGGTCAGATCCATGGTTTCAGTAGAGGCCTGCACTGTGAGGGCTGATTTGGGGAAAGGCTTGGAGGCTGAGAGGCAATGAGCCCAGCAAAGGGAAGACAGGAGTAGGACCCAGGAGATACGTATAGGTAGAATCTGCAGAATTTTAATCTGGGGGCTGAGAAGAGGGAAGGGGTGAGAATGAGACCATGGTTTCTAATTGGGGACTGGGGGGATGAAGGAGCCTTCCTGAGTGGGTAAGATGGACCAGGCAGTTTCAGGGGCCTGAGGCACATTCAGGTGGAGGTGCTCAGGAAGCAGATGGACACATAGGAGGCATAGCAGAGGGGAGAGCAGCCTCTGGCCTTGTTGGATCCTGGGCTACATCCTGCCCCCACCTCATTGTAACTGTGTGCCCCTGGGCAGGTGCTTTTACTTCTGAAGCCTGCAAATTGGAGATAACGAAACCCCTACCTAGAGGGCAGTGTGGACATTAGATGAGAAGTTGCAAGTAAAAGCTCTTAGTGGAATGTACATTCTGCTAATAGTAAGGGGTCAATAATTGTGGATTGTGTATTATTAGTTTCAGGTATGGCAGTTGTGGGGGCAGCACTGGGCTGGAGATGGAGAGATGCTTGTTGGCTTTTACATGGAACTGATGGCACAGGAATGACTGTGCTGACCCCAGAAGAGGCGGAATAGGGCTCAGGACTGACCTGGGCTGCCAGAGATGAAGAGAGGGAAGGAGGAAAACAGACGAGTGGAGGGAGAAGAAAGAGAGAGTAGAGGGGAGGAGGAGGGGAAAAGAGGAGAAGGAGGCGCCCTCTAAGGAAGCCGAAAAGTGGCTGTGGTGGGAGAAAAACCGCCAGAGGCGGATGCCAGAGCGGGAGTCCAGGCTGCTAACTGCCCAGTAACAGGGAGACCGGTGACTTGGCCAGAGGGTGTGGTGGGTCGAAGGCAGACGTGGTGGGCTGTGGGCCAGGAGAGAGGAGGGTTCAAGGAGTGAAGCGAATTGGGCAGTTAGAGCCCAGGGGCCAGATGAAGCAAGTCAGCAGGCGTGGGGACTGGTTAGACTCTAATTTACAGGGTGATCTCGACAATGCCCCGCCTGTGCGGAGCCCAGGAGCCAGGAACATCACCTCCCTTCAAATCCAGAGTTTTCTCTTAACTCTGTGACCGCCAACTAGCCGCTCACCTTTCCTGAGCCTTAGTTTTCTCACCCGTGAAGTGGGGCTAGTAACTCGCTGGGAGCATTGAGGGACCAGGTCTGCCTCTAGTCCTGAACCCCGCCCCCTTTCGTCCGAGCTCCGCCCCAGACACCGAACCCGGCCCCACCTGACTGCACGCACTAGCCCCGCCCTCACCTGGCCCTGGCCCTGCCCCAGACCACCCAGCCCTGCCCCCGATGCGTCACTGGCCACGCCCAGTTCCACCACGCCCCCGGCCACGCCCCTGTTGCCCCGGTCTGCTTCCCCACACTCCAGCAGAGCCCAGTACGGAAGGGACGCACCACACCAGCTCTCCGTCGACCCCCAGCCCATGCCCCCATGGCCTCGCCGGGACCCCGCGCCTTACGGGCTGTCCTCTGTGGCGGCTGCTGCTGCCTCCTCCTGTGTGCCCAGCTCGCTGTGGCTGGTAACGTGGGCCAGGGTCTGGTTAGGGGGCCGGGTAGGGGGAGGTAGAGCGTGCCCTTTACCCAGCAGTCAGGGTTCGGGGGGCGGGAGGGGACTTTCCAGACCTGTGCAGGGCTCCAGGGGCGGGTGAAGGAGCCCATGTATGCATATAGGCTCCAGGTGTGGGGCATTAGGAAGCTTCAGGTGTGCATGGGGGAAGCAGCTTCAAATGTATCTGGAAACCCCCCGGCGTATCCAAAAGGAGCGGACACGGGGTGAATGTCAGGGCGGTTCTCGGTGTGTGCAACCATGTGTTTGTGGAAACACCTGGTGTGTAGTGGGGATTAGGGGATCCAGTGAGTGTCTGTGTGCAAAGGGATGAGAGCCACCGTAGTGGGAAAGGGCGTCAGCAGCTTGGGTTCAAGGAGTTGCTCCTACCCCACTCCCAGGTAAAGGAGCCCGAGGCTTTGGGCGGGCAGCCCTGCTCCGCATGAACATCTGGCCAGCTGCCCAAGGGTCCTGCAAACAATTGATGCTCTGTGAGCATTGTGTGGTGGGGGACAGAGCACACAACCTCTCCGGCTGCGTGTGGGAGCAATGTCGGCTGGAAGAACCAGGTATGGAGTTGGGCTTTCCCCAAGTCCAGTGTCTCGGGTGTGAACCCCAGAGCCTTGGCCCCTCCCAAACCTTTCCCCTGTACCTTCTCCCACCAGGACACTGTGTGGCCCAAGCTGAAGTGGTCAAGGAAGGTTGCTCTGTCTACAACCACTCAGAGTCATGTCCAGGTAAGGGGGCTCCCACTGGTCTAAATCAAGTTTGGGGGAGGAAGCTGAAGTGTCCCCCCGGCCAGAGCCTGCTGTCCAAGAAGGAATCTGTCTCTCAGGGAGTGAGCGGACCTTGCCCATGAACACCTGGGTCCAGTTTCAGTTCTGCCTTTAACGTAGCTCACTGAGAAGTCCCTTCCCCTCTCTGGCCTGTTTCCTCATCTGGGAATTGGGAATGAGGAGATCCAGGACAGGCATGTGAAGGGACTGGGGACTTAACTCATCGAATTTAAAGCATAGTGAGGACTTTGGAAGTTCAGAAGGGAATGGGGAGGGGGAGGGCTTTCTTGAGGAGGTGACATTAATGATGACCCTAAAAGGTAGATGGAGGGTACGTCTGGTGGAAGGAACTGTGCGAACTAAGGCTTGAAAGTACGTAGGGTGAGTCTGGACCTGGAACAGAGGACCTGACCTGGGTCAGAAGTCCAGATGTCGGCCTGGGGTCTTGATGGGAGTCGGGGTAGGAGGGCTGATTTATCATTGATTCCCTGTCTCTTTAGCTGCCCACCACCACCCCACCTATGAACCGAAGACAGTCACGACAGGTAGGTAGTACCTGGGGGAACGAGATGGTGGGAAGACTAGAGGTGCTGGGAAGGACAGAACTGGGCTCAGGCACTGACACGCTGTGACCTCAGCCCTGGGACTTCTCCCTCTCAGCCTGTTTCCAATGAGTTGGATACCACCTCACAGAGTTGCTGTGAGGATTTTATGAGCGGGTGCCTAGGTCAGTGTCTGATGCAAGGAAGGCAATCCAGAAATGCTGGTTCCCATCCCTCCTCCTCAACACCACCTCTGGGGATTCAGGCTGACCCCTCAGGAGCTGCACTGGGTGCTCAGGGTGTAGGGCTCAGGTTGCCAATCAGACAGCCTCACTTCCTACTGCAACCTCCAGGCCCAGAGAGGGTCACAAAGCAGATTCCTGGCAGAACGGAAGCAAAAGCCTCACTCCTTGGTCCCCACTGCCCCTCAGGCCTGGAGGTCAGCAGGCTTGGCAGGGATGACTAAAGAGGCTCTTGGTTAATTAAAGCCAGAAACGTGATCTCGGAGGCTGAATTATTGATGGCTCAGCTCCCTTCAGCTCAAGCCCCAGATCTGTCTTATGTAGCTCCTTTGTTCCCTCTTCTGCCCCTCTTCCCCCAGTGTCCTTCTCTGGGGCTACCTGAGCTGCAGCCTGACCACCCTTTGCCCTTCATATTCTCAGACCCCCTTACATATACTGCACCCGCAGGAAGGTGGACCCAGCTCCCAGCTGGGCCCCTGTCCACTGCCCCAGAATGTTCTCCCACCACCAGCCCTGCCCTGGGCATGGGGCCCAGGGCCTGAAATCAAATCCCTGGTGAGAGTCGATGGCTAATGTGGCACAGCTGGGAGCCACCCAGGCACAGCCTGGCAACTGTGGGCCCTAAGGTGGGGAAGGGGTTGGGGACACTGTGTGAGTCTGGCTCTGTCCTAACTGTGAGGTGACTCTGGACAGGGCTCTGGGCCTCAGAGCCTGGTTTCTCCCTCTGACGTATATCGTCTAGTCTCCACTTGGTAGGGTGGGCCTCCACTGCTGCTTCTGCTCCTTGCCTCCCTTAAGTAAAGGCTCTGATACGCAGTGACCCCAGCGTCTCAGGGCTTAGGAGTCCTAAAAGGAGACCACATCATGTGTATCTGGGCTTTGAACCCTGAGACCCAGGGCTGGAAGGGAGTTGAAGGGATCTGGCTATCCAGTTCTGGGTCCATCCTTATCCTGTTGGGCCAGTGTGGGAGAGAGGCTGGAAGGGAACTCACTTGCCACCTGGTCCACGCATCAGGAAGCACAGAGAGGATATGAGAAGCATCAAGCAGAGCCAGGGCTGGAGCCAATCAATCCCTGCCCTCCACAGCTGGGCACTGTCCCTCCCACCAGGCACCTCCCAACTGCCCACAGGATCCGGCTGAACTTTTGAGCCTGTTGTTCCAGGCTCCCATAGTGAGGACTGGGGCCTCCAGGTGACCTGTGCTGGTTACTGGGGTAGGCCTGGGATCCTGGTCCTCGGTGGCCTGCTGTGACCTCCACCCTGTAGGGAGCCCCCCTGTCCCTGAAGCCCACAGCCCTGGCTTTGATGGCGCCAGCTTCATTGGAGGCGTTGTGCTGGTGCTGAGCTTACAGGCAGTGGCCTTCTTCGTCTTACGCTTCCTCAAGGCCAAGGACAGCACCTACCAGACACTGTGAGTACCTGGCCAGCCAGCAGAATCCTGGCTCGCTTCCCCCACCCCACTCGTGTCCCTCGGGTCCCCCTGAGTGCTCGTGTACTGTCTCCTCAGTGGCGTCGTTCCAAGGGCAATGACTCGCTCCCAGTGTCCCCTATATGAGCCACACCCCTTCCCCCTCCTCCACTTGTGGGGTTCTCTGTGCTGGGTATTGGCTGGGACGAGCGGGTATCTGAGAGCCCAGCTTAGCCCACCTGTCTTTGTCCCCTCGTGCTGCCAGCAGGGAGGAGAACCAGTAGGTGATAGCCCAGGCAAGACTTTGGCTTGCAGCTCTGTGGCCATGGGCAGGACCTTGGCCGTGTGTGCGGTTTGATTTTCCTCTGAGAAGGGGAGCTGCTCGGAGGCCCCTGTGTGCCGTGTGTGCTGTGGGGCGGGTCACTGCAGCCTCCATTAAAGTGTTTGCTGTTCCAGCTGCTGCCTGCTCTCTGGGGGAGGGGGTCCTCGGCCTGGCTGGGGCAGGGCTGCTGCCCTGAGTGCCCTCTCTGTCTGGCCTCTGCAGAATCTGATCCCCTTCAGGCCTGGACTCCACACTGAGGGGAAGGAGGATGAAGAGGCTGCTCTCTTGCCCCCGTTGTGGGCACGGGAGGGTGGGAAGAACTTTGGCCACCAATTTCAGATCCCTGCAAGCACCGAGCAGCCTCAGTGCCCAATACCTGACATCCTACCCTGTCCTGGGCCTGGTACCTGCAGCTGAGAGCATCCTTCACCCATCTCCTGTCTTATCTATCATCCTGTGGGCCTTCTGTTTGGCACTGGGTCTGTGCCTGCTTTTTCCCACCAACCAGGCCTGGGCACTGCCCCCAAATAAAGGAGCTCTTTCCAACGCTGTGCTTTGTGTCCCATGTCTTGGGCTGTGTGTGGATTAGATGGGCTGGAGGTATGGCCACTGTCCTCTCCTTAAGGGGAATTCAGCCTGGGACTGTTGCTGTCACTGTTTAAAATACTTGTGTCTGTTATACATATTTAACCTCCTCCCCCACCCCTTCACACATGTGTGTGGAGGCCCAGAAAGCTAAGTACACTTGCTCAAGACCATACAGTAAGACAGGGCAGAGCTGGGTTTGAATTCAAGTTTTTCTAGCTCCAGAGTGAGAACTTCAGAACTCTCCTGCAGAGGCAGCTTCTGGCTGTTTCAGCTCCCAAAGCTACGAGAGTGCCAAGGTGGAGACACTCCTGGGGATCTCAACCGCCAATTTTGTGCTTCTGGTCTTCCTTACTCACCTCCTGGAAAGCCCCAGCCATGCCCTCCTCCCGCCTTTCACCTCTCATCACTGGGCCCACAAGTCTTCTCTATTAACATCTCCCCCTCGGGGGGCACTTGCTGGAAACCCCACATGTTGCTAGGAGTCTGCCATTTAATCCCAGGACTGCCCTAGGAAGCCGAAGGCAATAGAGTCATATTTGAAAGTTCAGCCTGTGGAGACCAATTGCTTTGTGTGAACTGGAGCAAGTGACTTAACAGCTCTGGGCCTGTTTCCTCATCTGCAAAGTGGGATGTGGGGAAGGTTCAGAGCAGGCACATGTGCTTCCTCTGCTTCATGCCAGGGCACCCATCCACCCTCCCAGCTGTGCAGCATGTAGTTGAGCTTTCCCCACCCCTTCCCCTGAGCTCCTGCTGGGTCTCCAGCTGCAGCTGGGAGGGCTCTTAGGGACCCTGGGGTCCACAGGTAGTTCCAGTGATTCCTTGGCCTCACAGAAGGCTCATCTGCCTACACATCACGCCACCGTGGACAATACCAAATAGCCCACCTCCTCACCCCACCCCCTCCACGCTTCCCCAAAGCCTCCTCTCTTCTCATACAGCCTCCCCTGAAGCTGCCTCTACCTACTTGGATCTACGTCTTGTTACCCAGCCTGCCTGCTCGCTCTCTAATGTAAGCCTTTTTTCTTGGGGGTGTGGGGGGGTAGCTCCCTGACTGGGAATCGAACCCAGGCCGCAGCGGTGAGAGTGCTGGAGCCTAGCCACTGCAGCACCAGGGAACCCCTGCAAGCCTTGTACATGCAGTTTCTCCTTCCTGGATCACCCTCCCCGGCTTCTCCAACCAGCACCTCAGTACTGGCAGGGACCATGCCCGTTCTCTTCGGGGCTGGGGGAGGATATGCCCCCCGCTTCAGGCTTTCCACTCAGTTAAGGAAATTTCTTTAGTGGATGTTTTCTTTTTCAAAAGTAGTAAATGCCTATAAGGAACAAAAGAATTATATAGAAGTTTATGAGGCTGTCCGGAAAAAATCGGCCATAAATGCCTCTGTTTTTCACATTGCGTGGTCAGATACCTTCCGGGCAGCCCTCGTATATAAAGAGTGAGGATCGCTTACCCCCTGGTCCCAGTCCCCAGAAACAACTATGATTCACAGCACATTTCGGACCTTTTCCTGGGAATTTACATTTAGCTTTTTAAAATACAAAATGGGATTGTATTATACTCTGCCCCTTTCACTGTCCATCAGATTTGCCCTATGACCTGGTGATAACTTATTTGCTTGCATCCTAGCAATGTCCACTTTAGTCATTTCCACGTTGAATATTCTAAACAGCACCATGATAAATAGGCTTGTTCTTGGGAGTTCCCTGGTGGTGTAGTGGCTTAAGGCTTCAGCGCTGGCACTGTCAGCACTGCAGCCTGGGTTCGATTCCCAGCCAGGGAGCTACCCACATACCAAAAAGCAAAAAAAAAAAAAAAAAAAAAAAAAAAAAAAAAAAAAAAAAATAGGCTTGTTCACTGATCTTGGCACACCTGTGGGAGAGTCTGGGGAGGACAGAGTCCCAGAACTGGAATTGCATGGCCTCAGAGTGTCCAGCTCATGGATCTCTCCTATTTGGCAAATTAGGCCTCTGCCTTCCCTGACGCCCTTGTACCTCAGCCCACCCCACCCCCAGAAGCTTTGGACCCAGCATAGAGGGAGAGTTTGATGAATGAATTAACAAATGAGGCTTCCCTCTCTTCCCCTACCACCTGATGTCCCTCTCCAACTCAGATCTCACCCCTCACATGTGGGTCATGGTTGCTACCTCCTTACTGGCCTCCCAGCATCCAGGCCTGCTGGCTCAGGCTGCCCATGCAATTGGCCTATATTAGCAACTATTTCCTAGGCCCTGCCAGGGACTCCCCAAGGGACTTGAGGGTGGGCATGAAGTCACTTTGTTAAGGGTACCTCTCCCTACTGGGGAGCATGGGGCTTGGGCGAAATCTCTGTGACTCTGGGCATATAAGTACCAGAGAGGGCACAAGTTTCTCCTTATTAATTCTTTCATTTAACCAATACTTATTGACACCTGCTTTGTACCAGGCCTATAATCCAGGACTAATAATAATGACTATGAGCAGGACTGTGTAAGGATCACAGGTGACATACAAACCAAATCCAGCAGAGTGCAGTAGGTGCCCATTAATACTGTTGACAGGATCAGGGAAGGAATCCTATTGGAGATGGCATTAGGGCTGGACCTTCATGGACAGGTGGAGCTTCACAATACAGATGAAGAGGACAGCAATCCAGGTGAAAGGCACAGAATGAGCTAAGGTTCAAAGGCGGAAAAACCCCTATGAACGCAGAGGTCTGGAGAGATGGCCGGGGAGCCCTGGAGGCCAAGATCAGAAGTTGGACTCTATCCTCGTTGGAAAGGACAGGGATAATGCCCATTCTCTCTGGGACTGAAGGAGGAAATGCCCCCATCTCCTGTTGGCTCCAACCTGGGTGGGGTGTCCCTGGAGAGAAACAATGAAAGGAAGTTTTGCTTCCTGTCCCACCAGCCTGGCTCCCTTATAAACTGGCAGCCTCTTTCAGGGGCACCAACAAGATGGGTCTCTTGTGGACCCCACTCACCCTTTTACTTCTCTTGCTCAGGGAGCCTGCCTGCCTAAGGACCCAGGACCACCCCAGCTGCTCAGGTAGGGGCCTAGGGTGCCCTTCCCATCAATCCCCCCATATATTCTCCCTGGGTGTCCTTCTCCCATCCACGCTCACTAACTTCAAGGAGCAGGGTGGGAGTTCGATAATCTGGGCGCTGCATGTTAATATATACAAATAGATGCAAATGATGCAAAGCCTAGAAAGCTCTGGGGGCCAGTGTCCTGACAGCTACAATCTGGGAGATACAAAGAGAACTGCAGAGAAGTCTGGGAGAGACATGCCCCTCCCCTTATAACCTCTCTGTGCCCACCTGGTCCTGCATCTCCCTGCAGAACCCAAGGAACTGGAAGCCAGCAAAATTGTCCTCCTTCCTGGTTGTCCTGGGGAGAAGGGAGCTCCAGGTCCTCAAGGTGAGAGATACCAAGGAGCAAGCAAGGACCTGGGGTAAACTGGGGAGGCTGAGGGTACAGCAATAATTGACTGTGCTGTGAGGCCATGACAAAGGGGCAAGAAACCTACTGTGTGCCAGGCTCCAGGCTGAGTGCCCAGCATCCTAAATCAACTCTGTGAGGAAGGTGGAGAGTTCTTCCCCATTTTACTGAGGGACAAGGTGAGGCTCTGAGAGGATAAGTCATTTGTCCACAATGACATCCAGTTAAGGGTACAGCTGGGATTTGATTTCTGGCTCCGAATTCCTGTTGTTTTGGGGTCCTGGGCATGGAATGGGACTTATGGTATCTCTGCCTCTGGGATTTCAGGGCAACCTGGACCACCAGGCAAGATGGGCCCCAAGGGTGAGCCTGGTGAGTGTTTGGGACCAGAGACTCTTCTGTCTTTGCTCCGTCCATGGGCTAGAGAGGAGGAGGGCTGTGCTTGGCGGCTGCTCAGCCCTTGGCTGTGGGATGGAAGGCTGGGAGGAGTGGGGAGGATTAGAAGGGCCTGGGCACCCTCCCCTCTGGTGGTTTGTGGGCATCCCCTTGGGGGTACTCAGACCTCAGAGCAAACACTCAGTCTTCTGTGGGGCAGGAGATCCAGCGAACCTGCTCCGGTGCCAGGAGGGTGAGGCAGCCTTCGCAGGATCCGGAGCTTGGAACCAGGCAGTGCTGGGGTGTTGGGCCACCAGGGATGGCCCAGACCTCCCTAGACCCCCTTTCAAGGGCCTGAAGGAGTCAAGGGGATTCCTGGGGTCCCCCACTTAGCTTCTTTCATTGGCCATGGGGTGGGGGTGGGGGTGTAACTTGGGGACCCTCCTCAGTCCATCTCCCCTTCCTCAGGTCCCTGGAGCTGCCAGGAGCTGCTGAGCCGGGGCGCCACCTTGAGTGGCTGGTACCATCTTTGCTTACCTGAAGGCAGAGCTCTTGCAGTCTTTTGTGACATGGACACCCCAGGGGGTGGTTGGCTGGTGAGTGTCAGGGAGAAGGGACTCATAGGCCAGGCCCAGGGGGCACTCCTGCTTCTTGGCCCCTAGGGGGTGTCAGAGCCCATTGGAGCCAAGACGTTAGAGTAACCCACTTGACAAATGTTTACTGAGCTCCCAGGGCGTCTGGGAAGTCTGAGATGGCTTCACAGATGAGGTGCCATTTGAAATGGCTTTGAAGGCTATGTAGAAGTACTCTAAACAGATAAAATGCAGACGGGCATTCCAGGTAGAGGGAAAGACAAAAGTAGCAAGGCAGGTCAGCACAAGAGGGTTGAGGGGGACCATGTGAGTGAGCTGAGAGCAGGTATAAGTGGTTGGCTGAGGTCTGCTGGTGTGGATCAAACATGGATGTAAGGCCTCTGCAAAGGCCAGTTCATAGAGGACAATGACTGACTGACTGAGAAGCATGAAGGGCAACAGGGGGCCATGGACGAGTTTTAAGCAGAGAGTAACCAGGTCAGACTTAAGCTTTAGAAAGATAATGTGGAAGATGCATTGCAGTGGGGGATAAGGGTAGAAACAGGGGTGTAAGTTAGGACTGCAGAGGTCTGGGCAGGAGAAGACAGCAACTGAAATAGAGGCACTTAGATGGAGAGAGATTTAGGAAGGAAACTGCAGGGCCTGGGGATTGCTTGACTTGAAGGAGGAAATGGGTGTAGGCATCGGGGTAAGGCCAGGAGTCTAGCTTGGGCCTCTGGAGGTGACTTCTCTGCTCTGATATTTTGTTTTTTATCATAGTAAGTTAAAGAAGGCTGTTTTGAATCTCATCATTTCAGTTCCCCCAGGCCTTGTGAGGCTCTGGTGTGAAGTTGAATGTCAGTAAAAGTTAGTAAGTGAATGTGGAGTTCATCAGTATATTCACAGGCAAAGCTCTCTTGGACTCACACTTTATCAACAAGCCCCCAATCCAAAGGAGGGAGGGGTGTCCTCACCGTGCACCCACCCTCAGTTGCCACTGCCCTTGCTTCTCCTCATCCCATGCCCAGCCTGGAGTAATGGCTGGTGTGCTGACCTTCTCTGCCTCCCTAGGTGTTCCAGAGGTGACAGGAGGGCTCCGTGGATTTCTTCCGCTCTTGGTCCTCCTACAAAGCAGGTTTTGGGAGCCAGGAGTCCGAGTTCTGGCTGGGGAATGAGAATTTGCACCAGCTGACTCTCCAGGGTAAGTTCCCAGCAGGGTCAAGGGGTATTCCCATGGCATTCTGTGGCCTGAGGAGTCCTCCTACATGTGTCTCCCACCCCCAGGTACCTGGGAACTGCGAGTGGAGCTAGAAGACTTTGATGGTAACCGCACCTTTGCCCACTACGGGTCCTTCCGCCTCCTTGGGGAGGCAGATCACTACCAGTTGGTACTGGGCAAGTTCTTGGAGGGCAGTGCAGGTGAGTGATCCTAAGGTGGGGCTCTGGAGTAGGGGAAGAAGGTGAGGGAGACTGGATTCCTTCCCAACACTGCCATTGCCTCCATAATGATCCATGGCAATTCCTTTTCTTTGTGGACCTCAGTGTCCTCATCTGGGAAATGGCAGTCATGAGAGAAGGTGGTACAGAAGTAGAGAATTTGGGCTCTGGAGGCAAATAGAACTGAGTTTGAATCCAGCTCTGTCATTTACTTTGAGATCCTGGGCAAGTCCCTGCTGCATCAGGGCTTTTGTTTTCTGCCCCGTGCAATGAACAAGAAGGCAGCGAGGGAGGCTGTGGGAGCGACCTGAGGCTCTGCTTCAGAAGAACAAGGGAAGGATTTTTTCCCCCAGAGAAACAGCATCTGTCGAGGAGAAACTTGAAAGAGGGAAGTGGTTATGAGGAGTTGCCTCAGGGGAGCCCCTTTTCTCTGTCCCGGCATCTGAGAAGTCCCTCCCAGCTCTCCCTGACAGTTGCTTAGGCTGCTTGCTGATGGGAGCTGGGAAGAGACAAAGGAGCTAGAGGAAAGCTGGGGATTCTGGGAGAGGACAAGGCAGGGGAGGAGCTGCAGGCTTTGGAGCCACAGTTCTGGGTTCAAGTCTCAGTGCCCCTGTGACTTAGCTGAGTAACCTTAGGCAAACCCCCTGGCTCCTTGGCACTGCTGTTTTCTTATGGGGCCTGATAACACCCATCTCTCAGTTGCTCTGAGGCTCTTGTGAGATCATCTCTTCAAGAGTGCCAAACAATGTGCAGGTACCAGTATGCCTCCCATGTCCTCCTTGACAGGGGACTCGCTGAGCTACCACAATGGGAAATCCTTTACCACCTACGATGCTGACCATGACATAAGTGAGAGCAACTGTGCAGTGACTGTCTATGGTGCCTGGTGGTACGGATCCTGCTATCGATCCAATCTCAATGGGCGCTATGCAATGTCCCGGACCACTGCCCACAAGTATGGCATTGACTGGGCCTCAGGCCTCGGGGTGGGCCACCCTTACCGCAGGGTTCGCATGATGCTTCGCTAGGGCACCATGGCAGCGAACACCCTTATCTCTCCTGTACAGCTTCCGGACCCTCAGTTACCCCTTCCCGTCGCTAACTTCCCTCTGCTCTTCTGTCCACATGAAAATAAAACCATTTAACTCTTTCCTGGCTTGCAGGACTCTTCAGTTACTGGAGAAAATTCAAGAGGGCAGAGCAAGGATATAGGTTTTAGCTCCATTCAGGGAAGACTTTCCTTCCAGTCAGGAAGATGGAAGGGTCAATCTCAGAAGGTAGTGAGGCTTCCACCTCTGGACACATGCAAGCCAAGGCTAGAGGAATATTTAGTGAAGCAACTGGAAGGGATTCAAACATCCACCAGCAGCACACTCGGACCCTCTAGGAATTGCAAGTGAATAGATTTGCTGTGGGAATTGCACAACTTTCTCACCCTTTCTGCTGCCCATGCCTGTCCCTTTTAGGTTGTCTGTCTGTTTTCTGCCCCAGCCTCTCTTGTAAGCCAAGTTCTCAACCTCTGCCACTTGTTGCCTGTTCCTCTAGGGTCAAACCAAGGAAGGCACATTTTTCTTCCTTGGGGCCACAGGATAGTGAAACAGGAGTTATCAAGCTAGTATTTATAAAGCAGTTAATTTGACAGAGCCACGTTCTAGAAAAATGGCAGAGCAGTAAGTAGTTAAGAGTCTGATATTTGCAGTCTGATAGGCAGTCCCGGTATTGCATCCTACTCTGTCATGTGGCTGAGTGATCTTGGACAAGTTACTCAACCTCTCTGAGTTCCCAGTTCCTGATTTCAGAGGCCATTGAGGTTTATACTAGGTTGCTGCCTGACTAATTCACACTAAATGTTAGGATTCTTGGAAATTTGGAGCTGGGAAGCTGCTGTAGCCCAAGGGCTGGGGTCCTGGGGACCCCCCCCCTTCAGGTGGGTTTATGTGGGGACTCTTCTCAGGTCCCATGGTCATGACCTCTGGGTGGAGGTCAAAGGTCAGCAGATTGGATTCAGATGCCAAGTTCCATACTAGGGCTGAGGTCTCCTGGCAGGTGGAGGAGCAGACTTCCCCCATTCCAAACGCCCCCTGGAGAAGCCACTCTTCACTGTTCTCTGCACACACTGATGTCTCTGGCGAGCCATTCATTCGACAGGTCCTGCAGGGCAGGGCCTGCAATTCAAGCCTTTCTCCTAGCCCTGGCCTGGGCACACATCTTATGAGCTCCTGCTGTGAGTAGTCCACAGTGATTGGCACGCACTGGGGCGCAGGCTGTTCCGGAAGCTGCTGGACTCAGAGGTTTCATTGGGAGAGGAAGGAGGGGAGAAGTCGAGACCTGGGCCGCTAGGGAGCGGTGCTGCCCCAGGGTCGAGGGTGGAGCTTTCCTGGTCGGCTGGGAATGGGCTGGGCTCGGCCTACATGTGAGGGCAGGAGAGAGCAACGGCAGACGCTCTTCTGCAGAGTCTGCGTGGCAGACGCTGCCGGACCGATTCCCGGGATCTCTTAAGTGACTCTGAGCCACGATCACTGGATGTTCCATATTCCTGGGAACCAACTCCCGATTTCAGATCCTCAGGACCTTCCAAGTTAAAATTCGGATTTCGCTCTGGAGTCGATTCAGGGAACGGGACCTCCAGCCTGACTCCAGATCTCGGAGGAGATTCCCGGTCCCGACCAGATTCCTGAACTCGAGATCTCTGGTTTCGTAGCTCCTGGCTCCTGCCCCGCCCCGGGTGCCCAGAGCCGGGCGCCCGACGTCCCAGCGTCCCCGCATGGCGGGGCTGTGCCCACGGCCCGGGGCCCTAGGGGGCGCTGGCAGCTGCTGGCAAGACCCGTTGGCCGAAGCGCTGAGCCGGGGCCGGTCGATCGCGGCTCCCCCAGGCCGGGGCAGCACGCGAAGCCGGCCGCTCAGCGTCGTTTACGTACTGACCCGGGAGCCTCAGCCCGGAGTGCAGCAGGAGGCGGGAGCCGAGGCGGAGCCGCTGCCCCTCCGCTGCCTGCGCGAGGCCTGCGCGCAGGTTCCCGGGCCACGGCCGCGACCGCAGTTACGCAGCCTGCCCTTTGGCACGTTGGCGCTGGGAGACACAGCAGCGCTGGATTCCTTCTACAACGCGGGTGAGCGCGCGCTAGGTTCAGGATCCGGAGCCGGGGCGAGGCTTAGGGCCTTGGGCGGGGCCAAAGGAGGCGTGGCTTGGAGACTCGCGGGAGGGACCCAGATGAATGCGAGGTCTAGGTGGGTATCAGGTGAGCTGAAGCTGAGGCACTCCAGGCGGGGCCCTGACGAAAGTGGAACTCAGGATATCCGAAGCACGGCCGGGCTTGGACTGGGATTAGTGGCTCCAGAGCCAGCTCTAGGGTTCAGGGTTGGGACTTAAGCACTCTGGAGTCGGCACCGGTGCCTAGGGAGCGTGGCTAGGATTGAGTCAGGGCTGGGAGCAGGGTAGTGTGCGGTATCTCGGGAGTGGGGACTTCGCTTAGGGATGACTTCGCGCCGTTTATGAGGGCGGATCCTGGGAGGTGGAGCTTGGACCAGGAAATGGGCTATACATGGGGGATTGGAGTTCAGGAGTCCTAGCATACTACTTCCGAGGATTGGGCTCGATAGGCAGAAACGGAAGCAAGGGACCCGACGGTATGAATTCTGGGCAATGGAGCTTTGATTATGAGGTCCTAGTAGCCCTGAGACAATAGGCGGAGTCAGAAGGCGGCTATTCCCGAACGGGTCACCCCTCCCTTCTGCCAACGCTGACGTCCTATCCCGAAACTTGTTTATCTAAGAGTCCTGGGACCGTGCTTGCCGAATGTTTATAAAATCGCAGCCCTAAAACTGAAGACTGACTCGCCCTTGAGGACACAAACACAAATAGTAATAGATTCACGAGTCACTTATACAAGTATGTCAATACACAGGCCCTCAAAGTCGCTATCATACACAGATACAGTCACAGTAAGCTACACACACACACACACACACACACAGAGCACAGCATTATCTACACACACTGCTGGTCCTGTCCCCTTTCAAGAGACTGGGTTGAGGACTTAGGGAAGGGGGACCTTTGTATTTACCCAATTCTTGCCTCTCAAATGGCCTAGAACAGGCTCTGGGCTGGGGCACAGCTTCCTTTCCTTCATGCCCAGTGCCCATAGACTCTGAACAGTGGATGAGAGTTCTAACCCATTGAGCTCAACTCCTCTGTTGAAACACCATAAATATCAGCTCTGTGTAATAGCCAGAGAGACTCTAAAAGGTGGAAACTGAGGCCAGGAGCAAAACTGGATCCTGCTGGAGTCACACGGGAAGGCAGGTGGAATCAAGATGGAACCCCACCCACCTCCCTCACCAAGCTGGGCTTCAGGGCTTACGGCCTCCACCTGTGTACTCACAGATGTCGTGGTGCTGGAGGTGAGCAGCTCCCTGGCACAGCCCTCCCTGTTCTACCACCTTGGTGTGCGTGAGAGTTTCAGCATGACCAACAATGTGCTACTCTGCTCCCAGGCCGACCTCCCTGACCTGCAGGCCCTGCGGGTAGGTGGCCAGGTGGCTGGTAGGGGCAGGCATAGGACAGGGGTAATGCCTACCCAGAACACCAATATCTGTCTATTCCCCACAGGAGGATGTTTTCCAGAAGAACTCGGTGAGCAGAATTTACCCCTCACTCCATTGTGCCCTTTGGTGTCCATTATGACCTCTGACCCCCTCACTACCTTTCCCGGCCTCCTAAGTTACTTCTGGTCTCCCCAATACCTTATGACATCTCTGTGACCCTGAGCCCCCTATTGTCTCCCATCCTGAAGTGTACCCCTTCCCTGCTATTTCAGTCCCCCCTCGTGCTGATCTCTGACCTCTACTGATTCCTGTCTCCCACCAGGATTGCGTTGGCAGCTACACGCTGATCCCCTATGTGGTGACAGCCACTGGTCGGGTGCTATGTGGTGATGCAGGCCTCATCAGGGGCCTGGCTGATGGGCTAGTGCAGGCAGGGGTGGGCACTGAGGCCCTGCTCACACCCCTGGTGGGCCGGCTTGCCCGCCTGCTGGAGGCCACACCCACAGACTCTTGGTAAGGGGGATCCACAGAAAGGGTGCACCAGCAGGAGGCTGAAGAGAGTACAGTGGGCTGTGCTGAGGGACAGGCCCCATCATTCCTTCTCCCTATTTCCCATGTTGCGGGCATTAGTGGCTATTTCCGGGAGACCATTCGGCAGGACATCCGGCAGGCCAGGGAGCGCTTCGGTGGGCAGCAACTGCGGCAGGAGTTGGCTTGCCTGCAGCGGAGACTGGACAGCGTGGAGCTGCTGAGCCCTGACATCATCATAAACCTGCTGCTCTCCTACCGAGATGTGCAGGTGTGCTCAGAGAGGCAGTCGGGGCATAGCATTTGGTGTCAGACAAACCCAGGTTCAGCTCCTGGCTGTGCTGCCCAAATTATCTGATGTCTCTGAGTCTCAGTTTGTAATGGGGATGATCATGTCATTGTCTCCCAGGGCAGTTGTGGGGTTGGGGTACACAGTGGGTTGTGTAAGGGGTGGTGTCTGCACTACTTGCTGGGCATAAGGGAGGTGCACAGAGGATACTGAGGAAGAAGGTAGGGTGTCAGGGGTGATGACCCAGTTCAAGGTTTCCCTCAGGGGCTGAGGGTCAATGGGATTCACCAGAGGCCATCGTGTAGGTGCATACTGTTCCCTCATGCAGGACTACTCGGCCATCATTGAGCTGGTGGAGACCCTGCAGGCCTTGCCCACCTGTGATGTGGCCGAGCAGCACAATGTCTGCTTCCACTATACATTTGCTCTCAATCGGTGAGTGGCAGAACAGGGCTCAGGTCATAGTCACATGGGAACATGAGTCCCTGCTGTGCAAGATCATTGCTGTCTGGGATCAGTGCTTTTCAGAGAATTTGCTAACTAGGGTCATGCTGATGTCAGACGGTCCCATTGTTCTATTGCTGCTGTCGGGCCGTGGTGGGATGGGGTGGTGGTACTGCCCTTGGAGAGGTCACAGCGGTCCAAGGTCACCTCTCCTCTGAGTCACTGCAACTAGGAATCACTCCCATCTGGGATCACTATCTCTAGAATGGCCAGTGCTGACCAGGGTCACTGCCATTCTGGGTTCATTACTGTCATGCCCTTGGAAGGGTCCCTGCTGTTTAGCATCTGGAGGTCCCTAGACAGGGTTGGGAAGGGCCAGCAGGCAGGTCCCTAGCCCATCCTCCTTTCCCCTAGGAGGAACAGACCTGGTGACCGGGAGAAGGCACTGGCTGTGCTGCTGCCACTGGTACAGTGTGAGGGCTCTGTGGCACCTGACCTATACTGCATGTGTGGCCGTATCTACAAGGACATGTTCCTCAGCTCTGGCTTTCAGGATGCTGGGCACCGGGAGCAGGCCTATCACTGGTGAGGGGCACAAGCAAGTGGACGGTGGGCTGAGAGATGGGGTTGTGGGCATCAGCCTAGTCCTGCATCCCTCCCCCCCTCCCCCCCTCCCCTCAGGTATCGGAAGGCTTTTGATGTTGAGCCCAGCCTCCACTCGGGCATCAATGCTGCTGTGCTCCTCATTGCTGCTGGGCAGCACTTCGAGGACTCTGACGAGCTCCAGCTCATTGGTGAGCCCCAATCCTGCACCTCTGTCCCCACAACAGGGTCTCAGGGCAAGGAGAGAGAACACTGGGCCACAGCTGAGATGGACCTCATCCGTTTTGGAACTATTCTGCCTCATACGTGTTCTGGGCCCTCATGAGCCCTTAAGCTCACAACTGTTCCTAAGCTCACACCTGTGTTCCTTCCACATACACGTGTTTCCAAACCCTCACCTGTGCCTGAACTCCTACTCCCACCTGAGATCATGCCATACCTACATTTTCACCCATATCCCGCCCACTTGAATATTGTGGCCCACACCTGGGCTCTGTCCACACCTGCAGCCACACTCACTAGGGCCCATGCCCCTCTCTCCCAGGCATGAAGCTGGGCTGCCTGCTGGCCCGAAAAGGCTGTGTGGAGAAGATGCAGTATTACTGGGATGTAGGCTTCTACTTGGGAGCTCAGATCCTTGCTAACGACCCCGCCCAGGTGGCACTGGCTGCAGAGCAGCTGTACAAGCTCAACACCCCCATATGGTAGGTGGCCCCCTCTGCAGTCTTGGCCTGGCTTGGGCAGTCAGCTCCTGCACCTGTGTCCACTGGCACTCTAGCCTGAGCCCTGAGCCAATGACCTGGCCCCTTCCAAGCCAGTGCCCATGACACCCATTGCCTATGTTCAGTCTCCTCTCCCTGGCAGTGCTAGATGGTGCTGGGTTGAGGTGAGGACAAGGCTGTGCCTGCAGGTACCTGGTGTCGGTGATGGAAACCTTCCTGTTGTACCAGCACTTCAGACCCACGCCAGAGCCTGTCAGAGGACCCCCACGTCGTGCCCACTTCTGGCTTCACTTTTTGTTACAGTCCTGCCAGCTGCTCAGAACAGCCGGTCCCCAAGGGGACCAGTGCTTGGTGAGGCCCCTCGAGCTGGGGGAGGTGGGAGAAGGGCAGGCCCCTTCCGACCTATGCCCACACACCTCCTTGTCACCTGCAGGTGCTGGTCCTGGAAATGAACCAAGTGCTGCAACCTGCGAGGCTCGAGGTTCAGGGTACGAACCCAGTGAGCGCAGTGACCCTGAGCCTGCTGGAGCCTGAGACTCAGGTAAAGTCTCCGCTGAGTCCACCCACTCACGGCTACGTACCCCTTTTCTCGAGCCTTTCTTCCATCCCCAGACCCTTCTCCTGTTCCCTGGCACCCCCCTCTGACTCTTTTTTTCTTCTCATAGGACGTTCCCTCCAGCTGGACCTTCTCTGTTGCCTCTATCTGCGGTGTCAGGTGAGGGGCAAGGCCTGAGGTGGTCTGGGGCGCGGCGGCTCTGCTGCTGGCCGGCCTGGCGCTCACTTGGGTTTTCATCCCCTTCCAGCACCTCCAAGCGGGACGAGCGCTGCTGCTTCCTCTACACGCTTTCCCCAGCTCAGGGCGTCCAGCTGTGCTTCCCCAGCGAAGGGCACTGCCAGTGGTGCGAGCGGCCTCTTGGGGTGGGGGTACTCTGAGGGCCGGAGGCCCAGGGGAGTGAGGGAAGGAAGGGACTTAGCTGCTCTCAGCATAAGAGGGGACAGAGTGCATCCAAGGTGCCACTCCCGCTGGTCTGACCGCCCCCACCCTCAGGTTCTGCGGCCTGATCCAGGCCTTGGTGACGAATCCGGATTCGACGGCGCCCGCGGAAGAGGCGGAGGGCGTGGGGGAGGTGCTGGAGGTGAGGAAGGAGGGCTGGGAACTCATGCAGGAGGAAGGACCGAGGGCCCTGCTGATCCCCCATCTCGCCCGCAGTTTGATTACGAGTACACGGAGACGGGCGAGCGGCTGGTGCTAGGCAAGGGCACGTACGGGGTCGTGTACGCGGGCCGCGACAGGCACACGCGGGTACGCATCGCCATCAAGGAGATCCCAGAACGGGACAGCAGGTGCAGTGCTCTGGGCGCAGGGGCAGGGCCGAGGGCTTGCGAGAGCCCAGGTGAGCCGGGCAAGTGGGCGGGACCACGAGTTGAGAGGGGTCACGTGGGCGGGGCGGTAGGCGGGGAAACACTGATGCCCAACCGGTGGGGCCCGAGTGGGCGGGCTCCTGAACCCCCGAGTCTCAGCCCAGCGCGCTCAGGCCTGTGGGCAGAATGTTAGGGACCGGGCAGGTGGACTACATTCTGGAGGGGCCTGTGGGCTGGGTAATAAGGTGAGGAAGGTCAGAGAGGAGCTTGTGGGCAGAGCAGATCCTGGGGACACCGCCTGGCTGGTGCCAGAATTGAGTAATCATCTCGGTGCAAGTGTAGCCCATTGCTCTCTCCTACCTGCTCCCAGGTTCTCTCAGCCTCTGCATGAAGAGATTGCTCTGCACAAGCGCCTGCGCCACAAGAACATCGTCCGCTATCTGGGCTCAGCCAGCCAGGGCGGCTACCTCAAGATCTTCATGGAGGAAGTGCCTGGAGGTACCTGCTCTGCTGGGATAGGAATGGAGCTAGAGGTGTGGGGTGTAGGCGTGGAGCCAGGCAGTTGTGGAGAACCCCTAGGGAAAATGACCCCTAGCGTGTGTGGGTGGTGTAGCCCAGAATTAACTGACACGCTGCACTTGGGCAATGGAGTCTGGGCCATGGCATGGGTGTGCCTGGGCAGAGAGCTCTGAGTGGTAATGATGACTTTGGACTGCACCTGTCCAGGCAGCCTGTCCTCCTTGCTGCGGTCAGTGTGGGGACCCCTGCAGGATAACGAGAGCACCATCAGTTTCTATACCCGCCAGATCCTGCAGGGACTCAGCTACCTCCATGACAACCGAATTGTGCATCGTGACATCAAGGTAAACCCTGTAGCTGGCCCACTCTGGCTTGTTGGTAGGGGGCAAAGAGGAATTATGACTGTAAGAAAGGCTGGCAGTTTAGACTTAATGGGCAGACCCTTTGCAAATGGTGGGGAATGCATCAAGAAGGTTCCCTAGAGGAGAGAAGTTCAGATCTGAAGCCAAACCAGGTGCCAGCTCCCAGAGGGGCATGGTGGAATGGCAGGGGCAGCAGGGTGATAGAGGCAGGGTCATGCTGGGATTCCCAGGAGCTAGGGTCCAGTTCTGGCATCAGGAGCCCACCCTGATGTTCACTGTACTCAGGGGGACAATGTGCTGATCAACACCTTCAGTGGGCTGCTCAAGATTTCTGACTTCGGCACCTCCAAGCGGCTGGCAGGCATCACACCTTGCACTGAGACTTTCACAGGTAAAAAGGTGTGGGGTGGTGAGTGGAGATGTGGACCTGGGGCAGAACTTTTGGGGCCTTCCAGGGAATGGTACTTTTGCTGTGCATGGAGTTAAGAGTCCTAATAGGGGATAGAACCCAGGGCAGATGATTGAGCCAGGTGTGGGGTGATGGAATCTAGAATTGGAGTTTGGATAGCCAATGACTTTGAGTTTAGTGCTTGAAGTGGAGTCCAGAAGTGTTGATGTGGGCCAAAGTCAGTGATAAAGTTCAGAATGGATGATGTAATCCGGGATGTATGATGAGACCTACTGTGGGTGAGGGAGTCCATGAAAGTGAGAGGACCTAAGATGAGTGAGGAACAGGGCAGGTGATGGGAACTGTTTTGGATGATAGAGTTCAGTGTGAATGTAGATAGCCAGAGGATAACAGAGCCCCCTGCCACCCCTGCACTGATAAAGCCTAGATTAGCATTAGTGTTACTGCTCCTGTCCTAGGGACCCTACAGTATATGGCTCCAGAAATCATTGACCAGGGCCCACGAGGGTATGGGAAGGCGGCTGACATCTGGTCATTGGGGTGCACTGTAATCGAGATGGCCACTGGTTGCCCACCTTTCCATGAGCTAGGGAGCCCGCAGGCTGCCATGTTTCAGGTGAGACCCCCTCAGAGCCTGGCTCATGAGGTGAGGAGGGGACAGACTGGGCCCTGAAAACCTCTAAATGTGAACCTTGTTTACCCTCCCTGCCCCCCTCCCAGGTGGGCATGTACAAGGTGCATCCACCAATGCCCAGTTCTCTGTCAGCTGAGGCCCAAGCCTTCCTCTTACGAACTTTTGAGCCAGACCCCCGCCTTCGAGCCAGTGCTCAAGCACTGCTGGGGGACCCCTTCCTGCAGCCTGGGAAGAGGAGCCGAAGCCCCGGCTCCCCTCGACATACTCCACGGCACTCAGGTACTGTGTGGGTTGAGGGAGTGGCACGCTGAGGTGAGGGCAGAGGAGGTGTGGAGCTGACAGCCTTGTCTCCTCAGCTAGCCCTACTCCTTCAGCTGACTCAACCACCCAGTCCCAGACATTCCCACGTCCTCAGGCACCCTTTCAGTACCTGCCCAGTCCCCCGAAGCGCTGCCTCAGTTATGGGGACACCAGCCAGCTCCGGTGAGAGTCCAGGGTTGTGGGGTGGATTTGCTTAGTCGGTTTTGCCCTTGTATTCCCTCCTGAAAAAGCCCTCCTTGGAGACCTGGGCATCTTGACTGCTTACAAGAATGGCATTTGGTGCCTGCCTCCAAATACTCTTATATTTAGACGTCTCCTACTTGTATTTAGATATTTAGAGATAAGTCCTCAGTGTTGGGTTTATCTCTTATCTCTGTGAGGTAGGCATAACATTCAAAGGCAGAGTCAGCATAAAAACCCTGGTGCGGAGGTGGCTGGGGGGTGTTTTTGCCCACCCTCCATCGGCTGCTCCCCATTGGACCCAGAGTGCCCGAGGAGCCCGGGGCTGAGGAGCCCGTGTCCCCTGAGGAGAGTTCTGGGTTGAGCCTGCTTCACCAAGAGAGCCAGCGCCGGGCCATGCTGGCCACGGTGCTGAAGCAGGAGCTGCCCACCCTGGTGGAGAATCTGCACCTGGAGCAGGAACAGGTGGGTGGCCTGTCCCGGCGCCCCCCAGTAGTCTAGCACGGACAGGACTCCTACTGCCCCCACCCCCACCCCAGTCCCCCACCAGCATCTCTCTTGGCTCAGGTGGGAATACCGGTTGACGACCCCACTCTCCCTTCTCAGGGTCCCCATCTGGGCAGGAATCATGTGGAACAGCTACTGCGTTGCCTCGGGGCGCACATCTACACTCCTAACCGCAGGCAGCTGGCTCAGGAGCTGCGGGCCCTGCAAGGGCAGCTGCAGGCTCAGGGCCTTAGGCCTGCGCTTCTGCACGGACCGCTCTTCGCCTTCCCCGATGCGGTAAGGGAGCTTTCTTATAGGGCTGCCCAAGAACAGGTAATGAGCTTTCTGTGCTTGGGAATGTGCAAAGACTTGATATTGAAAGAGTCCATGTCTTCCCCGTGTAGGCAGAATATCAGGGAAGGGCTATCTGCCTAGTCCTAGTTTCCCAGCCCTTCCCTTGACTCCGAGCCCGCCCACCCCACCTGTTTCAGGCAGAAGACTTTCTAGGCCTTTCCAACGCAAGCCCTGAGGCTTAGCAGTCTCAGCGGCGCCGTCGTTTCTTTCCAGGTGAAGCAGATCCTCCGCAGGCGCCAGATCCGCCCACACTGGATGTTCGTGCTGGACTCGCTGCTCAGCCGCGCTGTGCGGGCAGCCCTGGCAGTGCTGGGCCCAGGTAGGCAGGGGAGTGGAGCCTGTTAACGAGGGAGGGTGTGGCCCTTGGGGGCGTGGCAAACAAATAAAGCCGGCAGCGGGCGTGGCCACCAGGCCTGACGGCAGCTGGGAGTCGGTGGGGGTGCGACCAAAGGACATCTCCCAGACTGACTCTTCCTGGCTAGTGCGCAGAGCCCCACACCCTCTGCGGGTGTCTGGGGGTCCCAAATGGGGGTTATCGCCCTGCCTAAGCTCACCCCACTCGGATTTGTAGAGGCGGAGAAGGACACAGTCCCACCAAGGTCAGAGGAGTCAAGGAGAGAGGAGTCTCAGCCAAAGCAGCCGGACAACCCGGTCCAGCAGAACCTGATCCTAGAGCAGGGTCCCCCACCTCTGATGGTGCAGCTGGGCCTCTTGAGAGCAGAGACTGATAGGTAAGCCCCCTAGGACCCACTCATAGCCTTTGTGTGAGCTTTACCCCCAATCCCTCCTCTATTCTACTTGCCTTCTGCCCTCTAATAGGATTCGACATGTCCTGGCTGGAAAGGAACGAGAGTGCCAGGCCTTGGTGCGGCAAGCTCTAGAGCAGGTCAATGAGGGGACCAGGACATGTGCCCAGGCCCCAGAACCCCCAGGTGAGCACGACCTGGCTGCAGAACACTAGTGGTGATGTGAGACAGCTTCTGGTAGGCGCCCTTGGATTTACCTGGTTTTCTCCTTGACAGCTGCTGGGGCAGTGGACCAGGGCTTGGTGCAGTGGCTACAGGAACTGAACGTGGATTCAGGCACCATCCAGATGGTGAGGGAGAGTGTGCTGGCTACCTACCCCTGACCCCCACCAACCAAAGACTCCACCTCTGCCCATCTTTAAACTCTTCTTACTTTTCCCCTCTGATGCAGAGAATGTTAACATTGGAGAATTTGAGTACACCCCTCCCACTGTACAGATGAGAACACAGAGGCCCAGAAAGGGGTGTGATCTGCTTTAGCTTGTTAGTAGTATTAATAGAACAGAACTAGCCCCTGGGTCTCTGGACACATCTTTCTCTGATTTTTATTTCTCTGTTTTTCTGTACGGGTCTTTGTCCACAACCAGCTGCTGAACCACAGGTTCACCCTCTGTGCCTTACTGACCTGTGCCACTAGAGATGACCTCATCTACACCCGCATCAGGTATGTCCTGGGCCCTTCTGGGGTGACCCATGCATGCTGGCCAGATCCTGATCCCTAGCTATAGGCCCACCTAGGTTTCTCTTTGGAAACTACAGGGACATCAGGGTCCCTTGGGGACAGAGGGGGCATCAGGCAGACATTGAGAGAGCCCAGGGCCACCTTCTGACTGAGCCACATTGAGCCTGCTACCCCCAGGGGAGGGATGGTGTGCCGAATCTGGAGAGCCATCTTGGCACAGCGAGCAGGATCCACGGCCATTACCCCTGACCTCCAAGAGGCTGAAGGAAGGCATCAGAGGCAGGAGACCAGCCCCAAAGATGGATGAAAGGAGAAGATACAAGCAACTTCTGACACACCTGCCCCAGGACCCAGGGTTCAACTAGAGGAAGCCATGTGGATGGGGAGCAGAGTAGGGCCCAGCCTAGCCCCTCTGGGACAAACCAACTACAGAGATGCCTCAGGCTCACTGAGGACCATCAGTCAAAGACTATTAAACTGAATCCTATTGTACCCTTGGGCCTTGGCAACTTCTTAGGTACTGGGGGGCAAGGAGTGGGTCCTGGGACCAGGTCTTTAAAGTCTTTATGTCTGAGTCTAAAGTGCCTTCACCTGACTCCCTTAACTTCCCTGGTTCTTTCCTTCCATCCCCTTATCCCTCCTATTCTAAGCAGACATCAACCCATTATTGCCATTAAAATGGACTTTACTGACTTTTGCCAAGGGCAGGCCCTGAGATGGGGGTCCAGAGAAGGGTTCCGTAAAGCTTGTTAGACAGCTATGTCCTGGGGGCCAGGTTGGTTCTGAGGGGCAGAAGGCCATCCACCCATTCACATGGTCGCTCCAGGAGTGTCTGCCAGAGCTGCTTCTCCTCAGGTGTGGAATCCATCCAGGGCACCTGAAGCCCATAGCTGCTGCCTGGGCAGGGGTGGAGGGTGTGGTTACATTGGACACCTCAGGTCCCAAGGAACACCTGTCTAGTCTCAGATTATGCACTGACACCCCCAGTTCTCAGTGGACACCAAAATTCACAAAAGAGCAGAAAGGTGCCCAAGGCCACAAACTGAACCCCTGCCTCCCAGCACTGGCTCCCCCAGGGTCCTGCCCCACTCACCAGTACCCAGGCTGAGCCGTGTACCCCCCAGCTGGCGGCTGGCCAGGGCCCCATGGTTCCAGAGGGAGATCTCAGCACAGGCCTGGCGCAGGTCAGCAGGGCCAAAGCCATCATAAACCATGGTGTGGTTGAACACAGGGCTGAGGCTCTTTCGCACTACCCTGGTCCGCTGGCGGCTTGCACGGCTGTCATCAGGTAGCACTGAGCTGTGGGGAAGGTGGGCTGACATCAAGTGGCCACCCTGTCACACTCCCTAGAACCAACCAGTAACTGAGTCCTACCTATACTCCCTCACAATGTCCATGTCCTCTGGCTTTGCCTGAGACCTGGTGTCAAACCTTGTTGCCCTGGGACCTTTATACCAGCCTCCTCTCAGGTCGCCTGGTTTTAAAAGTTACAACTCCTATTCACAAGACCCCAAAGTAATGTCTCTGAAATGCAATTCTACTCCCCAGCTCACTGATCTTCATGGGCTCCCTGTTGTCCATCAGAAATAGTTTCAAAACTTTTTAAAGCCTTAGAGTCTGTTCTGCAAGATAAAATATTGCTCAGAAGTACAAAATTAAGAGAAAAACAATGTCTCTCATTGAGTCAGGGTTTGGAACTCAAACCTGATCTCTGAGGGTGAGGCACTAGGAGAGGTCCCCCAGAGCTTACTTTGAAAACAACTGAACTGCAAGCCCCACAGCCTGGCCTTCCAGGTCTTCTATGGGAGGGGCCCCCCTGACCTCCCAGGTCTCAGTCTCAGCTCTCCGACAAGTCCTATGGGTGCCAGGCACGCTGAAATGCAGCTCCTCGAAGGTGTCCTCAACTCCCTGACTCCAGGCCTTTGCTCAAGCCATCCCCTTCACCCCTGCTCAGTGGTCAAAGACCAGACTGGGATCAAGGACAGGTGACTAGAAGGAACTTGTCCAAGGTGGGAATCTCCATTACAGGAGGAAGGAAGGGAAGCGGGAAGGTCCTGATGCCCCTTACCATTGTATGTAAGTATCCAGGGAGCCTGAACGAAGAGGCACAAGGTCCTGAGCTTCCTTCACCCAGAAGTGCAGCTCCCCGCTCGGGGGCAGGCCTGCACCTGCGAAGAAGCTCAACTCAGGCCCCGCCCCACGGAAAGAGTCCCCGCTTCCCAGGGCTTGTCCAGTTTGGCCTCTCGTGGGGGTCACTCACCCTCGGAGCCAGCGGGGACGTACTTGAGGGACAGAGAGAGCCGACCTCGACTGGGAAGGTCGTCGGGAGAGGGCGGGACCTGCTAGAGGCGAGTTCGTCAGGGGGCGGGGACAGAGCCCAAGGGAAGGGGCTGCAGGTGGTGGAGTCTCCAGACACCCGCGGGCGTGGTTAACAGGTGGGCGGGGTAGGTGGGGCGGGGCCTCGGGAGAACGGCCTGGGGGATCTGAGCGCCCCGCGAAACCCGCCTGGCACGCGGTGGTAAGGTTGTGAGGCCGAGGGCAGACTGCCGAAAGCGGAGTCTGAGGGAGGCTGGCGGAAAGCGCAGAGGGATGAAGGCGGGAGATCTGTGCCAAGGGTTCTTCCACGCGGGTCAGCTGCCTCACCAGGGGCTGCAGGGGGAGCCAGATGGCCTCGGACTCCCAGTCCCACGTATCCAGGGGCACTTCGACTTCGCCCAGAAAGATGTTGCGACCCAGGCTTTCACGGTGCCACACAGACAGGCTCAGCACACGGCCCCGGAGCTTGGCCTGCGGGACGGAGTACTGGGGACAGGAGGTGCGCTTTAAAGGAGCACCGCTGATAGCCCCGGCTTCAGTGCTGCGGGAGTGTTGACAGGGGCTTGTCCTACCACGCTCCCTGCAGGATGGAATTCTGCGGAGCCCGGGAGAGCATTAATGGGGGTCTGGACTAGCGCGGTGCCCACCACTAGACTCTGTCGTTCCTCCGGCAGAATGGAGGACCGAAGCGACAGAGAAAGACAATACTGTGACTGCTCCTGTTACTGGCCCCCGTAGGAAGGGACGTCCGGTTCAGGAAGCGGGGCCGGCCCGTCGTCGCGGCCTTACCCGGAGAATCTCGTTGAATACCGGGTTCAGATTCCGTTTCTTCACGGCCGTCTTTCGCTTGCTCTGCTTATCCGGGAGGAGGTAGCTTTTGACGTAGCTGGGGGCCGGGAGGTGAGGATCGAAGATTAGGGTGGGGCCCTTCTGACGCTGCCTCCCCTGGCCGGGGGCTTCCCCAGCACTGCCCCGGAAAAGTTTCCCCGTGCCAGGCCTCGTGCAACATCTCATTCAATCCCACGCCTCCCAAGAACGCTGTGACTCCCACTTTATTTTATTTATTTATTTAATTTATTTTTTGCTTTTTGGTATGTGGGTAGCTCCCTGGCCGGGAATCGAACCCTGGCCGGGAATCGAACCCAGGCCGCAGCACTGACAGCGCCAGCACCAAAGCCTTAAACCACTACACCACCAGGGAACTCCAGTGACTCCCATTTTAAAGATGAGGAAACTGAGGCCAAGACAAGTAGTGGGGCTGGGAGGTGAGAACGGCACCCCGGAGCTCCCGCCCGCCCGGGTGGGGCACTCACGGGTCGGAGCGGCTGCGCCGCGCGGCGGCCAGGCCCTGGCACTGGATCACGTGTACGCACAGCTCAGCGGCATCCGGCTCGTAGCGCAGCGCGAAGTGCACGGAGCCGCGCACCTGCACGGCGCCCGCCTCCGCCTCCCAGGACAAGCTCATTTGGCTGCCGCTCAGCTGCGGGCGTAGCGGTGGGGTGGGGAGGGAGGTCAGGGTTGGGTGCAGACTCACGTCGGGAGCAGGGGGGGCAAAGCGAGGTGACGAGGTAAAGGGCACTAGAAGGTAGTAGTTTGCCTAGGGGCTGGAATGTCAGGTCCCGGAGCGAGGAAAGGGTCAGGCAGGGGCTACGCGTACTGTCCGCTGCGCCCTCTCCCTCTCTCTCTCCCCCTCACCGTGGAGGAGTTGAGGCTGGACACGGAGGAGCTGCTGCTGAGCATGCGATCGAGCGAGGGGCCGGGCCCCGGGGCCTCCTCCCCGTTCTCTAGGATCTCGGACGCCCCCTGGATCTGGGAAAAAGGGAAGTGACAGGGGCGCCCCCTTTTCCCCAGCCCCTTCGCCGACCGCGCTCGGTCCCGGTCGGTTCGCTCCCGGCCGGGAGTTCGTTCCTGGTTTTGAGGGCAGCCGCAGGCCGCTCCCGCCTACCTGGGCTGGGCGGGGCTGCGACTCCACCTCTTCCCCCGACGGCGGCTGGGGCTCTGGGTCCGCCTTCTGGTAGACTGGTGCATCCCCTGGGCCAGGGGCTGGGGGTGGGTCAAGATTTGTTGAGTCAGCCCCTTTCTGCCCGCCCTGAGCAAATTTGGGGGTTACTAATTTACAGCTCCCAGGACCTGCAGATTCCGGCCCCAGCGCTGGTCTGGGGTCGTCCATAGAGACCACATGCCTCCTCCCACCCACAAAGGCCAGGGTGGGGGTGGAGAAGGAAGGTCACCACAGGTGATTGGGTCTCTTAGAGTTGCCTCTGATCCCCACAACCTCCCTGTGCTCCCCAACACATATCTTTCCACTTACCTTCCTGGGCCTGGGGCTCCTCATGATCTGAAGCCTTTGGGGGGACATATGGTGAGGGGAAATCAGGTCCCTGAGAGAAGCAAGGGTTAGAGGTCACAGTGGAGACTAGTAATGAAGCAGCCAAAGGTTACGGTGGGGCCAGAAGTGAGAGGCTCCAGCTGGCTGCCCCAGCTTCAGATTTATCACAGCCCTCAGGGCAGGGCTGGCAACCAGCTGCAGGACCAGCTGGGCCTGTACTTCACACCCCTTCACACTTCAGCACCTGCCTTTCCTGATTCCCAGGGTCGCATTGGTGGGGGGGGGGGGGGGGGGGGCAGTAGTATGTGGCTCCTGGACCTCACCCAGCTCAGTCCCCACTCCACCAGTAATAGCTTGATTCATAGATTCTCTTAGAGGTCCAAACTCCCTTTTGACAGAAGAGGATGACAAGAGGCCCAGAACAGGATCTCCTGATTCTCGGTTTTCAGGTTGAGTCTCTTCCTCTAGCACATCCCACCTCCACTGCAGGGGCAGTGTACACTCACTCATTAGTTCATTCAGTCACTCGTTACTCACTTCAGCCTCGCTGAGCCTCTCCTGGGGGGCCTTGTCTATGGGGAGCCTAGGAGTAGGGAGAAAGTTGTTGTTAGGGATGGGACCCAGGTGATGGGTAGGCACGCTCCCCTCCCTGCCACACCTCCTCACCTGAGCTCCAGCTTCTCTTCAGTCTCTTTCCCAGGAACCTCAGGCTCCCTATCGCTGCCTAGAGCCTGATTCCCTGCATGCAGGTGAGAAGCTCTGTGAATCCCCTTCACAGGAAGTCTGGCCCTGGGAGATGCTACCTACTTCTCGTAACCCACCCCAAAGGCACGTACCCAGTACCAGGGGAGCCAGGAGTGGAACCCATGGGCTCTTTCTGTCCACAAATACAAGGTACCCCAGGGCTGCATGAGGCCTGCCCTCTGGGGATCTCTTCTCACCCCTGGAGCTCTTCTTCCTGCGGATAGAGGCTCGGACAAGGTCAGAGCCAAGGTGGTCACGATGGTGTCGTTGGGCACGTGCTTCCTGGAACCAGTCCCCCGTCAGGATTTTCAGCTGCCAAGGGTCTGTCAGGGAGGCCCGGAGCTTGCTGGAGGACAGGGGAGGCCGTGGCTGTCACCACTCACCCAACCAACATTCCTGCCACCCACTCTGTGCCAGGCCCTGTACCTGGGGCCAGGGACACAACAGCAAATCAGACTTGTTCCTCTCTCTGGAGGAGCTCAGGCTGGTGGGGAGACCAAGGCCAAAAGAGATAAATACACTATAGTGAGGTAGGTGTCATGATGGTCATAAGAAGGGCTGGTTTTGCCTATGGGAATCTAGGAGGGCTTCCCAGAGGAGGCAACATTTGAATTCCTTCTTAAAGGACAAATTCCCTTCTAATTCTAAGAGGGAGAGCTCCTTAGCCCCATTTTTATAGATGAGAAGAGTGGTACTGGGGAGGTCAGGTAAGTTGGCTAAGGTTATATAGGTAGGAGGTGTATGTCTGTCCAAGCACTACTTGTAAGTCCCATGCTGCTCTGCCACTGTGCTCTTCCAGGGAGAAGACATGGCCTAAAAGTGAAGGGTGGGTGTATTCAGGGACTGTGGAATACCCAGGTGGCTGTGGTTGACACTCCTGTGTGTTGTCAGGAGTGGAGGATACTGGTGGAAGATGAGACTGGGGAGGCTGGCAGGGACCAATTGGGGAGGCCCTGTGGGCCACACTTAAGAGCTTGCCCTTGATACAAGGTGCTGGGGAGCCATGGGAGGGTTCAGCAAGGGTATTAAAGACAGATCTGAGGAGATCCAGCTGTGGCATGGCAGGTGGGCTGGAGGGGGCAAGCCTGGAAGTGAGAAGGCTAGCAGAGAGCTGATGCAACCTCCCTGGGAGAGGTGATTAGATGAGCTGACCAGGGGGCAAAAACAAGAACCACTCAGATATCTGACAGGTCACACAGTGGTGGCAGGATGCAGGCTGCCTGAGTCCCCCAGTGCCCAAGTCCCCCTCCTCCTGGGCTCCTTGCCCTGCCTCACCTGACCCGCCCCTCATCCAGCTGACGTAGGCAGGCATCTCGCTTCAGGACATTGGCAATGGCCTCCTGCTCCTCCTCCGTTAGGAAGCTGAGGTCCAACAGCCTGTCGGCCTCAGGCTCTGGCTCATGTGTCATTAGGTGGCAAGGTGTGGCCCAAAGCCCCTCTTGAGATGGGTAGCCCTTCTGGGGCATCAGCTGGGGTGGTGCCCTTGCTGGGCACACATGGATCCCTGAGGGGGCAAACCAGGGGTCAGGTCAAGCCTGCCCCAATATAGGGCCCATTCTGGAGCCAACCACCCTTTTGAGCCCAAATATATGTCAGGTAGTGGACAGGGTACGTCCCTAGGAAAGCTGAGGTCAAGGTGGCATGAGATGCACTCACGAACACATGCATACACTGGTCCATAAACACACTCAGGGACACACTCAAAGACATCTTCAGAGACACATGCACACACCTGCGCACACACTGATACATGTAGACACAACTACCCACAGGGAGGACATCTGGTCATACGTGCATGCTGATACCTATATGAAGATAGGCACACACACACTAGTTCCTCCATGAGGAACTGTCATAGGCCCAGACCCAGGCCCAAACCAAGAGATGGACCTAACATATTATGTGCACACAAATGGAGGCAGGACCCAGCAGGTGAGTTCACCTGCATAAGACTAAGTCCTGGGACCAAGATATGTCCATAGATACACACAAATCACACAGACTTTGCACACAAATGCCCCCTGCCAACTGGATTGTAAACTCCCAGAAGGCAGGGACGGGTCTCACTCCCAAAGCCAGTACTCTGCACACAACCAGTGGTTGGTGAACGTTTGATTAATTAAAGACAGAAATATGAACACATCTGCACACACCTGGGGAATGTACACACATACAAGTGCACCCAGACACAGGCACACACACACATATCTACTTACCCCACTTGCCCTGGAACCTCCCAAGCTGGGTCCCCCCCTCCCTCTACCCTTCACCTTCATCCTGCCCTGGCCCATTTGGTCTTCCTGTCTGAGGCAACCTCCCAGCCCACACCCCCAACTTCCTCCCGCAGAGGTAACCACTGCACCCACTCCCACGGCCCTTCAGCCCAGGGATATCCTCTTGCCCAGACCCTTTGCTCTGGCCACATGGGTTCTGCACCCCGACCCAGAACTTGGCTGGGGTCCCAGTGGTGGAGGCCCAGTGCTGGCAAAGCAGCTCCAGCCACTCACGTACTACAGTGACTCCGGAAGCAAAACATTTGCCCAGCTCTAAGGGGCATGTGGGTATGTGGACGTGGCAAGGGGCCCAGGACTGAGCCATGGGCAGGGCAGAGTCATGGCCTGAGCCCACTGGGCAGTCTCTCCTCTCCTTCCTCCCCTCCTCTCCCGGCACCAGGCAGGGCTGCGATGAGGAGGCAGATCCTGGCTTGTGCCTGCCTCCTATGCTCTGTGCCCTCCCAGCTGAGTCAGTGTCCAAACCCCAGAGAGCCCTCTCCCCTGCTGCTCCACCCTCACCCGGGAACCTGGGGTCCCAGCATGTCTCCATGGGCGTCATGTGTGGTGCTGTGTGAATGCACTAACACTAATCCCTGCACACCTGCTGGGTGTTGCAAATGCAAGGTTTGGGGCTCTTCTGTGGCTGATGTGCCAGCCCATGTGATGTCCTTTTGAGTGGTGCTGTTCCCAGAGTCAGTCTGGCAGACATGTCTGTGTATGGTAGATCCACGAGTTTGCCTATTTTGTGGGTGTGAATATTGTATCACTGCACGTACCTGTGTGTGTCATGTCACAGTGTGATGCTGCATGAGTGACTTTTGTCTGTGTGACTTTCTGGGTGACACCATTGTGAGATATGTGCACTGTATGTGTATTTCTTCCTGTGCTGCATGTGCAACTGAACTGTGTGTTGTAGTGTGTACTCTGGTGCCCCAAGGGCCTCCAGGTGTGTGTGTGTGTGTGTGTGTGTGTGTGTGTGTGTGAACGTGGAGATGGGGGGACACTCTGCAAAACTGACCCTGCTCTTGTCTTGCAGGTCTGCCTGGGGCTGGGCTGTGGGCATCTGAGCCCAGAGTTCCCAGTAACACTCACCTTCCTGAAGTCACCTCTCCTTCGAGAAGCAGAATCAAGTGTCTGGTTCTCCCTGCTCGATTTCAACACTGTGGGACAGACCCATTGGTCAACAGAAGGGTCTGTCCATCTGTCTGGCTGTTCCAGTCCCAGATACATTCCCACCTCCCCCACCCCAAGGTCCCAGAGGGTGTTCAGGACACCAGGTGGCAGTGCCTGCCCCTTGGGACACTGGCAGGGGACCCCATCCCAATGTGTGTTACCTGTAGGCGTCTAGTATGGAGGGGACACCTTCATAGGTTGGCCTCGGCTCCCCTGGCAGCTGAGTTTCAGGGACCAGGAGAAGAACAGTGAGGGACTAAGGCTGACTCAACCTGCTGCACAGCAGAGTAACTGCCCCACCAGGAGGAAGAAACACCTTCTCAGCAGGGCCTGATGCAAAACCAGGCCTGGATTCCAGGTCCACAGAGGTGCACCTCAGCCTCTGCTTTCAGAAAACCTAGAGCTGGTTTGCTGGGTGGAAGATCCCTGAGGCTTACTCCCCTGCAGACTTACTCAGTAACTCCTGTCACTCCTCAGGGACTTGGCTGCCCCATCTCTAGAATGGGTAGCAGCCCTCACCCTGCCGGCTGAGGAGGAGATAGGAACTTGCTTTGAAAGCAAACAAGAAACCTTTCTGAGAACCAGGGTAAGGGAAGGGTTGCAGGCTGCAGGCTGACAACCGAGTAGAGTTCCTGCTCTGCCACTGTGTGACCTTGAGCGGGTCTCTTAACCATCCTGAGCTGCAATTTCCTCCTATGCAAACTATGGGCAGCAGTTGCCTGGCACAAGCTGGCACAGAGTGGGTACCAGGTGTTCCCTCTCCAACAGTCCTTTTTGACAACCACTGCCATGTCCATTCACCTCCTGGGAACTGCTGGTCACAGCAGAGCTGTTCTCTCTGCAGTCCTGGGGCCTATCTGTCTGAGGAGGCCCGAACTCTTCCAGGGCCAAAGTGAGGATCCCTCACCCTAGGGACCCCCTCTGAGCACCCTATTTTGCTCCCAGATTCCATCTTACCCTGAGAATGTTTGGGCCCTAGGTTATATCTGCTTTGGGACCATGAACCAAGACCACACCAGAGCTTCCCATTCTCCCAAGTCTGCTTCATTCTACTCTGCCTGGCCTGCTGGTCGTGCTTCCTGCCCTAGGTTCAGGATCAAAGGGTACCTCCCAGAGGAGGTGGGGCAAGAAGTGGCCTCTATCTGAAACCCCTCTCCTTTCCCACCTCATTGGAACTGGCTCCTGATTGGTTTCCACCGCTCTGAGCACCTGAGGGTCCTTCCATTCCCCTAAAGCACGAGGTCCAGCCTTCCTCATTTACTTTTTTGCACGTTAACCTTATTTTCTGAGCCTCTTTTTCCTCATCTGTTCAATGGAGGGTAATAATCACTCCTCAGATGATTTTCACTACAACTCAGTGAGATTCCCCCTGCAGGCTCTTCATAAATATCCATATGCTTGTGCACATGTGCATTTTCTGTTGAGGGGTGCCTGTGATGCCTGCCTCCTCCATCAAGTCTCCCCAAATGGAAGGAGCACCCTCACCCCTTCCCATCCTGGTCCTTGGCTCCTCTCAAGGATGTTTCTCTAGCCCTCAGCCCTGCACCTCTTAGCATCCCTCAGCCCTGGAAGGCATGAAAGTTTGTTCCTTATTCTTCAGCTCCTGAACGTCCCTTCTGCTCTCTGATCTCCCACCTTTACAGCTCTGACTCCCCTTGCCCCTGGTATTTCTATCCAACTCTCCTGCTGGCAACTCAATCTGAGCCCTGGCCCCTCCCCATCTGAAACCTCTTATTTTTAAGTTTCCTCTTCTGTGAACAGCCTCCATGACCTGGCGGCCCCTAGGCCTCCTGCCGCTTCCTGCCAGTCACGAGACTGCCCCATTTCCCTTCGGGGGAGCGCCTTCCCATCCATCGCCCCCAGCTCCCCTGCCCTCCCATGACCCAGGCTCTTCTGGCAAGCACCTCCTCCCTCTCCTGGTCTCCACACTGGGCCCCACCAGCCCTTAACTGCACAGCCATCAGAGGGCCCTCCCAGCACCCCACTTTGTCATTCCTCAGCTTTGGAAGGTACCAGCAGACAACCAGGGTGCAAATCTGCTTCAAGTCCAGCCTCCATTACTTTCCTTGACAGAAGTCTCATTTCCCAAGACAGTCCATTCTCCTTTTGGGCTGCCCAACCCCTCAGCCTGACTCTCAGGACCCCACCTGGCTCAGACCATCCTGTCTCCCACATCCTCAGAGCCCCACTGCAGACTGTTCCCCATCCCTTCCACACCCTGGGCCCCCTGTGCTCCATACTCCACCACTGAGAAATGCGTTCCCCACCTGTTGCCAACCACTGAAGTGAGGGGGTGGAGGGCTCAATTTCTTTGCATGGTGGCCACTCTCTAAGCAACTCTCCCCAGAGACCCCAGATCTGAGTTAAAATTCTGGCATGGCCACATGGCCCCCTGTGGCTTTGGATCAATGACAATCTCTTGAAGCCTCATTCTCTATCTTTATAGAACAGACAACAACAGCCAGCTCAAAAGACTGTTTTCAGGAGTGTTTCCTTTTTCTCGCTTCTGGCACTGCTCTCGTTGCTCACAGGGTCCCAGTCCTTCGGAGAAGCAGCCCCATCCCACTTCCCCTCCTCATGTGCCAGTAAGGCCAGCCCGCAGGTAGATGCGAGGTGTGCTCCAGTCAAGCTGCTGGGTTTCAACATGCTTCCACTCCTCCTGCCTGTGACCTTGAGCAAATCAGTTTCCCTCTCTGTGCTCACTTCTTCATTGGGAAAAATGGGGATGGTAGACCTACTTCGTAGGGCTGCAGTGAGGATAAATGACACGGATACTTTATGACAAGACCTGGCACGTGATCTCCATGGCACCTATGTATGTCCTCTCTGCAAGCCTAATTGAGTAATGCTAGGCAGAAGCAGGCCTGGAATTTTTTCTATTTTGCTGTGGTTCTCCTCTGTACTGGAACAACTCTCCCCAGCCCCCAACCAACTCAGATGAATACCAATATGCAAAACAGATTCTTAAAAATGAAATTGTTTTGAATGGAGAGGGCACACCTCTGCCTAGAGAAGCCCCAGGCTTGGAAACCACAGCACTGAGGGCCAGCAGCTAGAGCTGTCCGCAAAGCCATACTCAGGTTAAACACGAAGGGCCCTCAGGATTCTCACATCCTTTGCTAGTTCAACTGACACCTGGCACAGGGCAAGGTTAGGAGAGACTTCAAGGAAGTGGCTTTTAAGCTGAGCCTTGGGAAGAAAGGCCATGACTCTTAACAGGTGGAAAGCAAAGGACCGGAAGTGGGAAGGTGCTGGAAAACAGGTGCTGTACCATCTCACTGGAGAGCAGGGGTGTGGGGAGTCAGAATGCCAGAGAAGTGGAGGCACAGGGACCAGGACGACTTGATCACTGGGGCTCAGCTGGAAGAACTTGGCAATGTGACTGATGATTGGTGAGGGGGGCAGAGGCGGGGGCAATTCTCCTGGTTTATCTCAAACTGTGCATCCTTGGTTGAGGGCACAGGTCCAGGGCTCTGGTCTGTCCAGCTCCAACTCCCAATCCTACTGCCAACTTCCCCCCAATAGGGAGTATGGGGGTGATTTCAGTACTCACTTGCCTCGAGGAGAAAGTTTTGGGATGGTGGACGAGGAATGGTGGGAGCTCCTAGAGCTGGGACCCCAGGCAGGATATATCTGAAGAGTGCTGACATCCCTGTAAGCTCCAGGCACTGGACGAGGACTCAACCAGATCCCTTGCCAAGGGCAAAGGTACTCAAGGACACCCAAGGAGATACAAGCAGAAGGGGTGAGGGGACCACCGAAGGAAGAAAACAAAGACAGGGCACCAACTGGAGTTAAAATGTTTTATTGTCCTGCCCTTCCCACAACTTGAAGAGAAGGGGGCGCAGTGGCAGGTGGGAGGAAACAGCTCCCCTTCAACTTCCTGATGGCACTGGCTGCTCTGATGGCCCCCCACATCTTGGACGCAAGGGTACCATCACCAGCATGAGGCCCACATCCAGGGCCGGGGCCAAGCTATGTTTACATAGCTCTGATCTACAGGGGTCTCTCTGGAGGCATCGGCGTCACTCATCTCTCCATCCTGGCTGGGGAAGCCCAGGCCCCAAATTGCAGGGAGAGATGAGACCAAGTGCTCGAAGGCCCTGGGAGAGTGGGCAGAGGGCACCGCACAAGATGGAGGACCCCAGGAGATGGGGCACAAACCACCCCTAGCGCAGCTCTGGCAAACATCAGAAGGGGGGCCCAATCCAGCCCTACTGGACCATTCTAGAGGCCAGTGCTAAAGTCCCCAGGGCAGCTTAGTTTATGGAGACTTTTTGGTGTGCCCCACCCACCTCTGGAAGGAAGGACAGGCTCCGAATCCGGCTCTGGCCCCTGTGCTGCCTTCTCTGGTTGGATCCCAATGTCCTCTCGTCCCCCACCAGGCACTGGGCTGTGGTGGAGCCCAGCACAGTGGCAGGAACAGCTCTACAGAGGGAAGCTAAGGCCTTTCCAACAGATGAACAAAGAGCATTGGGGTCACAAGCCTGGGAAGGAGGGGACAGGGAACTTCTGAGTGAGACACAACACACAAACATCCCTGCCCCATGCTCATCCTCAGCCCTATTTTATCCCACCTAGCCCAGACTCTGGGTCAAAACTAGCAGGTTCATCCCTGCCCGTTGGGGTGAGGAGAAAGAATCTGGAACCAAAAGGGGTGGCAGCTGCCTCCTCAGGAGCCTGGTAGGTCCAGGGCCATGGGGCAGCCATCACCGTAGGTTAAAGACCAGGCTGACAGTTAAGATGATGCCCAGGAGGAGGATGAAGGGCAGCCAGGTCTTCACGAAGGCCCCAACGCTGACAAAGAGGAGAATGGGTGGGAAGGGCTGGTGAGGGGATGTGTCACCCAGAGCCCCATCCATCCAAACCTAGAAGGGGCTGCTGCCCCTGAGGAAGCTCCTAGAATTACTCCCTCACCCCCACACCCGGTCAACCAAGGATCTAGGCTGGGCCTGGCACTATAGAGCACTGCCGACTATGGTCCTGGGCAGGAGTTATGCCAGGCTGCAGGCTGAGATGTGATACCTCTCTGGGTGGGTACAGGAGACGTGCCCACCTTCTCTAAGCCTTATTGGCTCCATCCACAATCACCCCCATCTCTGGGGAGAAGTCTCCAGGGAGAGGACTAGGGACTTGCCTGAAAACAGAAGCCAGGAGCACTGTCTGCCCACAGCCCTCATAATGGGGCCCACTGGGAGGGGAGGAGTAAGCAAGAGTTAGCGCAGCATGGCAGCTGGAGTCAGCGCTCTGGGTTCAATCCTAACTGCCTCAGTCTCTGTGTGGCCACAGCTATAGTCTTCTCAGGGGACCTCTAAAAGCCTTTGGACTAAAAAAGGACCTCCAAGGGTCTCCTTTTCAGAAGCTCTTAATGATGAGTGCAGCTAGAGGAAAGCTTGGAGAGGTGGCTGGGCTGCCCAGGAATGCTGGCTCCCAACTGGGTGGGTCACTCAACCTCTGAGTTGCCTTTACCCGTGAATTGGGAGTAAGGCTGTGGCTTCAAACGTCCTTCCGGGCCATCACTGGGGCCCACCTGACCAGACCCTAACTCATACAAGGGATGCTGGGAAGGGATCCTGTGGGGCACTCACTCACCCTCCTATGGGGTCTACCTGTTCACTGGACCTGAGTACAGGGCTCTGCACTCAGTCTTCCCCAGGAGCCAGAACCAGTATCAAGAACATAATCAAGAACAGTTTCAGCTCAGAGAGGCCAAGGCAGTTACCTAAGATCTCACAGTGAGCAAGTGACAGGGCTGGGCTTGGGACCCAGGTGGAGCTGGACTTCAGCACAGCCACCCGCCTCTCCACCAGGAACTCAGTTAGTTGTTCTAGAACCTTCACAGCCTTAACCAGCATCTTCTGTGTCCCTGCTGGCTGAAGGACTCCAGAATGGCCCTGTTGGGATCCTTGGGAGAGTAGCCACAGGGGAGGGTGGTGGGTGGGCAGGAGGATGGATGGCTCACCTGACATACTTTCCATAGAGCAGGCAGAAGAAGCAGAGTGTCACCATGTTCCAGTTGGTGCTGTTGTTGTAGCGCATCAAGTTCAGGGCCAACGCCACATGCGAATGGCAGTTGTCACAGCAGAGATTGTGCTGGAGATGCAGGAAGGGTGGGGTCAGGCTGGGCTGTGGGGGAAGCTCCCACTCTGGTTCCCATCCTGGCTCCTTCCCCTCAGGAGTAGCTCACCCACCATGCGGTGCTTGTACTCCTCAGAGGCGTCATGCACAGCTGTGTCCCACGCGTTGGGCCCACTGGCATATACCTGAGCAGGGTCCAATTTCCAGTACCTGAAGAGAGAGGGTGGTTCTGGGCACTGGCTCAGCCCCACGAATATTCCCTGATGCCTCTTCTGTGCAGGGCAGGCCCTGAGCTGTGCACAAAGGATGCAGGGGTAAGCCAGGTCTAGGGACACAGCCATGCACAATGTGACATGGCCAATGCCCTGGGGATCCTGGGGCGGACCAGAACTAACTCAGTTGGGGGGAAGGATGACACCTGAGTCTAGTCTGAAGGAAGAGGGGTTAGCACAAAATGGGGGATGGGCATTCCAGGCAGAAGAACAGCTTGAACAGAGGAAGAGGCACAAAACTGAACTGCTGGAAGTAAGAACAGGGTGATCGGAAGTCTGAAGGTGAAGCTGGAGATGCAGGTGGAACCACATCATGGTGGACTTGATTGTCACCCTGAGGAGTTTATCCATCAGAAAGCATTCTCTCCATCTCCTCCTGTGGGAGACTAGGGTGAGTGGGACAGCAGCCGGTGGAGCTAAAGCTCGTAAACCTCAAGCTGGAAGAGACCCCAAAGGTTCTCAGGCCAGGGAAAGCTGGGAGGTCAGAGCGCCCTCTGGCTGCTGTGAGGGGAATGGCTTTGTAGAGGGACCTAGAGACTGGAAGGGTGAGAAACCAATGTGGCCTGGACTGAGGTTGCTCAGGGGTTCCTGACTGGAAATGGGTACCCTTAAAACTATCACCAAAAAGCAGCTTGGGGGAGTTCCCTGGTATTGTGGAGGGTAGGCTTAGGCACTGTCAACACTGCGGCCTGGGTTTGATTCCCAGCTAGGGAACTATCCACATAAAAAGAAAAGAAAAGAAGAAAAAAAAAAAAGCAGCCTGGGAGCAGACACAGCCCAGAGGCCCTAGGCCGACATTTCCACCTGCCAAGGAAGCCAGCAGGCTGCCTCTGTTGTGTGGGATACCAATTCCTCCTTGGTCCCCAAATAAGCAGACCAGAGCTACTATTTTAAATAGGACAGAAAACAATGGTACTGACCCATTTCAAATGGTACGTATGGTCAGCCTATCCCCGCCCCTCCTGGGTGTAGCCTGACAACAGAACACCTGATGCTGTTCTGAGCATACAGATGAGAGGCATTCTTACTAGAACTACAGTTAAGGTGGGCCCCACAAGATAGAAAACATGAAGTCCAAAAATCCCAAGCAAACCAGCAACAGCTCCCAGAGGGCTTGAACTGCTTTATTCTCGCCAACCAGAACTCCACAGCGGAGTTCCAAACAATGCCTCCGTTATACCTTAAATGGTGTTCTTTACTCCTGGAGGGGCAGGACAAAGAGCCTAGATTTTGGAGTGAGACAGACCTGGAATGAGGCAGAGTCCTAGCTCTGCCACTTCCTATGTGATCTTGACCAAGTCTCTTCCCTTTCCTCGCCCTTCCAATGGAGCTGAAAACATGACCTTGCAGAGCTGTGGCAAGGCCTAGATGGCCTGTGGAAAAAGGACCCAGCCAGGATGAACATGGCCATAGGGCCAGTCACATGGGCATTCATCACTTACTTGGCAGGCTTCCCAAAGGCCATGTTGTCTTCCTGTTGAGGGACAAGAGAGAGGTCAGTGGGGAACCCACATCCAGCCCAGAAGACAGACCTGGGTTGGTGGTAGAGGTGCACTGACTTAGGAGGAGGTATGTTAGGTAGGCAGAAGTGGGGCCCGGGCCCTACTCTGGGGTTGGCTTGGTGTCTGAAGTGCCAGCAGCAGCTTGTTTGTAGGGAGAAGGCAGTGTGGCAGGAGTGCCCAGAACACTGTACCCTAAGACCAAAGACCTTGGGTAGCAGCCATGACTACCTCTTGGTGTGGGTCCCAGATAATTCTCTTACCCTCTCTTGTCAATCTCTCATCTTTGATGAAAGGGAGGTGGTTTCCTTTGTGGTATGAGTGAGGACACCCTCTGACCTCCTGACCTGATAGTGGTGTCCACACGGAGAGCCCTTCTCTGCATCTGGCCATCTGGCTGCATTCAGAGCAGGAGTGGGGAAGGTGGGGCTCTAGAGGCCTCAAGTCCTAGACCTGCCACCTAGGATGTGTGGTAGGGGAGTTATGCAGGGACAGATTCTGGGTTCAGAATCTGCTGACAGCTGGTCAAAGATGAATTGTCATAAACATATATGCCAGTGAAAGTAATGACTATAAAAGATGTTGTCGTGTTAAGATGATCATGACAACTGTTAATATAAACACGTTGGTGCCATTGCACCTTCATTCCAGCCTTTGATGAAGTTGAAATAGGCAGGATGCTGCCTGTGTATCTGGAGCAAGCCCATCTTGGGCACATCCCCAGGAACACCTGCGAACACTGCTGATCCAATCTAGAAGGCCCATCCCTACTTCTCCATGGTCTCACCCAGGGAACCATGTTAGCTTCCCCTGTGCCCTGGCCTTGTGACTCCGAACTTCTGAAGGTCCAGAGATGTGGTTCCTGGATGGTCTGACTCTCCACTCTTGCCTCTAACCCCTACCCATGTCTTGGTACCGAAGGGGTGGGCAAAGGGCTGGGTCAGTTACTTAAGAATCCTTCCGGCCACACTGCCTTCCTTGCCTGTCCTAGAGGCAAGAGAAGGGGTAATGGGGTCAAACACTGGTGATAAGCAGAGGGTCAGGGCTCAGGCTGTGTACTATCTGTATTCCTTTGAGTTTTGGGGAGATAGGAAGCTGCCTACAGGCAAGACAGGCCCACCTTCTACTTAAAGCTTGGAACCCTCCGGAGGGGTGAGGAATGGGGACTCACCGAGACAAAGTAGGGGCCAGCAAAGTCCCGAATGACTCCTGTGGATGTGCAGATGCCCATGTGGCCGATGACGGGGAAAAACCACCTGTGAGATAAAAAGGACAGGGAAGGAGCAAGCTTAAAGGAGTCCTTTAGCCAGTTAGACACTGGGGACACTCCATCCAATGAGAGTACATGACTGTAACGCTGTGTGATGAATGCCACTGCAGTGGCCAGAGCGGCTGGGGAAGCACAGAAGAGGGGCAAGTGTAAATGAACAGTACAGTAGGACACCACCCCATCCCCACAGAATGGCTGCAACTAAAAGGATGATAACACCAAGTGGGTGAAGCTGAAAAGCAACCGGACCTCATTCCCTGCTGGTGGGAGTATAAATTGTTTCCACCACTTTCAAAAACTGGCAATCAGGGGAGGCGGGTGGGGGAGAAGGGATGGGGACTTAGATATATGGTGATGGAAAGAGAACTGACTCTGGGTGATGAACACATACTGCGAACACATAGACAATGTATTACAGAATTGTATATCTGTAACCTATGAAATTTTTACTAACCAATGTCACCCCAATAAATTAAACAATAAAAAACAATGCAAAAACCTGGCAATGTACTCTATGCCTTAGCAATCCACCTCAGATTATACACCCAACAGAAATGAATGCTCAGGGCCATCAAAGCCCTGCACAGAATGTTCAGAGCACCTTTGTGTAAAATAGCCGGAAACATTTGTCAAAACTCACTGAACGACACACTTCAAATACATGCACTTTATTATATGTAAATTATATCTCAATAAAGTTGATTTTAAAAATAGCTGGAAATAATCCAAATGTCCAACAATAGTAAAATGAGTAAGTAAACTGGAGTACAGCCACAGAATGAAATAGCAGGTTACAACGAAAAAGAACAAGCTTCTGCTACACACAACAGATTCTCACGGATACAAGGCAGTCAAAGAGAACTTACACAAAGATACATGCATATTATTCTATTTATATGAAATTCAAGAAAAAGCAAAAGTAATCTATGGTGCTAGAAGGCAAAGGAGGGGTGATCTCTGTGGTAGAACTGACTGGCACAAGGGAGTCATGTGGGTATTGAAAATGTTCTGTATCTTGAGCTGTGTGATATAAGTGTATGCATGCGAGTATGTGAAAATCCATTGAACCCTATATTTACGATTTATACACTTTACGGTTTAGTCAGATCTCAATAAAAGTTTTTTTAAAAGGTAGGGGAGGCATTTAAACCAATCTGGGGGTGGGGTGGGGTGGGGTTAGGGGAGAGTTCCCTGAGGAAATGACGAAGAAACAGCATGTGCAAGGGTAGAGATCAGGACAAAAGCATGGTGTATTCCAGGAACTAAAAGTTTAAATTCTTAAAAGCCATGGGCATTTTTTAAAACCCAAATCTCAGATGGATCCCAATACACAAAACACACAGGAACCCCAGTTCTGTTCGTAGTCTGAGAACCATGGCTCTAAGAGCCTAGGTGCTGGAGAGACTGGCCTAGTTTAAGAAGGGCTCACAGGGCCAGTGGCCAAATGCTGGTCTCAAGCCTACACTCTGCTAGGGAGGTGGAGGCAAAACCAAGAGAGAGATGTAGTTTAATGAAGCTATTATGTGGGGCAGGGGCAGCCAGCAAAGTCTTCACAGAGGAGGTGACTTTTAACCTTGACCTGTGTAACAACAGGGTATCAACAGGCAGAAAGCAAAATTCAGAAGCAGCAAAGTTCTCCTATTTGAAGAATAGGAGGGAGACAGGAGTGGAGGGAAGGAGGGTGACCAGTTGACAGGCTATGCTGGAATACTGTCAAGAGATGGTAACGGTCCTGACTAGAGTACTGGTGGTGGGGTGGTGAGAACCAGAGGATTCAAAAGATCTTTAAAGGGAAGACTCGGTAGTTTTATGAGATTCTCTCCAGGATAGGTCTTCCAGGTCTGCATGTAGCCTTAGCACTTGAGAGGATGGTGGGGCCAGAGTGGTCTTCTGAGAACATTATTCAGATTCTATCAGTCCTTTGCTTAATATCTATTAATGGCTTCCTATTACACTGACAATGTACTTCAAACTCCTTCCAACCTTTTAGCCTTGAAGTTACCTCGAGCCTCGCTCTAGTTATACTTGCCTGCTTCTGGTTCCCCAAACACACCAAATGTTCACCTCATCTCAATACTTAATTTGTATTTGCCTGTGCCCAGAACACTCCTTCCCCAGAGCTTTTCAACGCTGGCTGTTTATCAATGTTTACCTCATTTCTACTCTAACTTTAGAGTCTTTTCCAACTGTGCCTTCTAGCGTAGCCACACACAGCCCTAGGCACCTCAGATCCCATTACTCTGCTTTAATTTCTTCAGAGTATCTACTACCTTCTGAAATGAGTTTTACTTACATGGTTACTGTCTTTCTTTCCCCATGAGTATGTAAGCTCCACGAGAACAGGATTTTCTCTTATTAGAGTAGCCCCCAGGGCAGTGCCTGGCATACAGCTGGAGCTAAGTATTCACTGCCTAAATTATGAATGAATGAATGCCCCACACTGAAGGATAGAGTCAGGCAGACCTGGGTTGAGTCCTGATTTTGTTTTGGGTGAATTACTCATGCCCATCTGTCAGTAAGAGGAGGATAGTAATTACCTCAATGGGGGACTACTGTGAGGATTAAATAGGATATCCTTGCAAAGTGCTTAGCACACTTCCTTGCACTTGTTAGCTGTTCAATGTTGTTATCATGAAGTATTTGATGAATACTTGCTATCTGATTGGCTGGACTGGCATAGAGTAAGTTACTAAAGACCCATAGTGGCCACAGGATGGACTTTCAGAACTATGGGAAAGGAACTTCTCTGGCTTCTCAGACAATGACCTCAGGAACCTTCCCAATTCCTTTCATCTAGTTGGGGAGGTCTGGGTTTGGCCAGTGCTCCACATCCCACAACTGTGCTGGCAGCTGCTGATGGAAATTAAGAGTAAACGCTGACGACAACAGCAGAGCTCTGTGCCCAGGGAAGCCCCAAAGAAGAAACTCTCAAAGTATTGTCAGTCTGGAAGCTTCATGAAGGCAAGCTCCAAAGCTGCTTTGTGGACTACTGTCTGTGCAGACCTAGTACATAATTAAGTCCTCAATAACTATTTATTGAATGAATGAGTTACTGACCCTGGAGCTTCTATCTGGGGAGGTAGCATATTTCAGTGGAAAAAGCTCCATGCTGGCTTCTAAGTCTTTATTTTCTCATCTATAAAATGGTGACATCAGTTATCTAATTTCATTAGGTTGATGTAAGGACTGAATGAGAGTGAATATAAGATGTGTACTTCAGAACAGAGTATCTAATCTGAGCTGTTTTTATTAGCAAAAGCAGCGATTATCTTTTCATACAGAATTAACACCATCTTTGAGAGGGTGGACAGATCTTTGAATGTGCCTGCTTGTTCACTGTTGCCCCATCCAAAGACAGATGACAATTCCTTGTGCCACATCTATCCCTAGTTCTGCACTCGAAGTCAGCAATTGTCACAATGCACTATGACGGTTAGTTCACATGTCGCTCTCCCTCCTGCTGGAGGGTGAGTCCTTTGACAGGAACATGAGCCCCCTGACAGGGCACTACAGCTGATTCATCTTCGTCTTATGAACACCTGAACACGTAATAGAAATGGGGTGTGAACTATGTCTGGCCCAGATGACTGGGGATTATGATGCCTCCGTCGCATGTTGTTACCAGCTCTCTGAAGAGCTGAGGACTACACAAACGTGTTTTTGAGAAGAGAGAAAACCTAAAGCAATCTTAGGATAACAAGACAGTTTTTTGCAAAACCAATACATCCTATATCCCTCAGTTACTCATTCTTCCATTAACATTTTATTTTCTTCATAGCATTAACCACTATGAGTTCTCTTATTACTTGTTTACTATCTCTTTCCACCATGATTTAAACTCTATGACAGCAAGAATCCTATCTTCTTTATTCACCACTGAATATTCTTATCACCTAGAACAACTCCAGGCACATAGCTGTCTTTTAGCAAATGTGTGTTAAAAGAACATTCAATTAGTGAATGAACACACTTTCTTAAAATTTTTATTTTTAAAGAACTCAGGCTTGGATATTCTTAAATGCATAAGCATTTGAAAATGCAAAACAATTGAAGTATTTTTACATAAGACAAAAATTAAGGTCATTTTAGGATTGGGAGCAGGTAAGGCCAAAAACGATCCCTTTTCCACACCAGTTGTGAGCGCTGTTTTTGATTAGAGACAACAAAGCTACACCATCAGGTGGGAGGGGATAGGATGCAGTCCAAAGAGAGGAAATTACAGAGTCAGAAGACTGAGTTTGGGATGCCTTTGCTTATTGGCGTTGTGAACTTGATCAAGATACGCTTCATCTGAGAACATAATTCCTACCTCAGAAAGAGGCTGTGAAATTCAGAGAAAATGGGTGTTAAAGAGCTTGGTCAACTGTCCGGCACTACAAGAAGAGGTTATTTTCAGTCGTCAAGGCTGAAGCGGGAAGGCAAAGCAGCACTCCGCCCAGAAGCTGTTCGCTAAAAGGCAGGAGCACCACGCGAGCACCTGCTTTCTCTCCTGACAACGGCTAATGCATAGAAAGAACCTTGGTCTGGGAAGCAAACACCCTGGGACTTACACACGCTTTGCAAATGAGATGGTGTGTAATCTCCAGTCTTATCTGTGAAACAAGAATTGGACCCCCAGATCTCTGGGGCCACTTTCAATGTTGGCATCCCAGGAGCCGGTGTGGTCCCAACCAAATTCCTTCAGACCCACCAACGATGTCTTGCGTATAGGAAGTGATCAGCAAGCATTTGCTCAATGAATGAACAAACCAGTGAATGAATAAAGATGTCTCCTCAGACCAGGATAAGGGCCCCTCTTCTGTACCCGCCTCTAAGCCAGAACCTTTTCCGCCGGTCTACAGTTAGTTGTTTTTCTTCCTAACTAGACCGGTGCAATGAGAGCAGGGAGCGTGTCCCCTAGTCAGCAGAAACTGCCACCGCGCGGGTGGCGGGTTTACAGTGACTGGGCGAAGCCTGCCGGCCGGAAGGAAGGAAGGGCTTGTTGCGCGTCGGAGCCGGAGGCTGGCCCGTGGCAGCCCGAGGACGCCGCGCCGGCCCCGGCTCCCCCAGTTCCCGGGCGGACGCCGGAAGAGACTCACGTGAGCACCGGAATGGGCGTCCAAACCACGCAATAGGGGAAGCGGCTCCGTTCCACGTCCATGGTGCAGCCGCCGGAGAAGCTAAACTGCTTCTTGTCCGTCTCGGCCGCCGTCGACACCTCCACTTCCGCCATTCCCGGCGGGGGTAGCGATGGCGGCAACAGGAGCGGCGAATTCCCTTCCGCTTCCGCCATGCTGCGCGCGTCCCGCTCCGGTGCCACTCGATCTGTGACGTCACTTCCCGGAGGTGGAGTCCGCTGGCTTGGAATTCCCCCCGGGAATTGGAGCCAAGGCCCTCTGGGTCCGTACTGCTTGACCCCGTCCTTGGCGCCTGCCAGCCCCACGGATTTGCGCCTACACTGCGCGGCCGCGGGAGGGATGCCCTCAGGGAGCTTGCAGTCGACAAAGAAGTCTGTAATTCAGTATGCACAGGGGACTTAAAAGGTGTAGTACAATCTCTACTTATTGAGCACTTCTTAGGTGCCAAGTACGTGACATACATTGTTTTAAATCCCCGTAAATTTGTTAGACATGCGAATGTAGGTATTTCTCCAGGTTACAAGTGAGCAATTAAGGCTTTGGGTGAGGTGAGTGGCCACGACATATACCCAAGTCTGTCTCCCTTGTCCTGTTCATTCTCAGGAGATAGTCGAAGCATAAAGGACAGACAAATATTTTATGTGCTGTGTGTGTAGAAGTAGGGGAGACTTGCCTTAAGATATTTGAGCTGAAAAAAAAAAAAAAAAGATGTGAGCTGAGTCTTGATATTTGCCAGGTGGCACGGTGGTGGGGTGGAGGGATGCGTGCAGCCTTGCAAAGAAAGGCATTGCCCAGCACAGTGTGCAAGAGTGTGAATATCACCTTGGCTGGAGTCAATCAGAAGCTCTAGATGTGATTCAATCCTTTCCTTGTACAAATGGTAAAACAGGCTCAGAGAAGTTAAGTAATTGTCTGAGATCACACACAACCATATAAAGAAGCAAGGCCCAAATTTTAGGATTTTTAAAGAATGCCAAGATAGACAAATAGAATCTGCTGGGGGTGGAAAGGTGAAACGGGAAGACAAGAAGGAAGGCAGCAGCTAAAAATCAGGCCAGAGGGAGCTATGGACAAATCCACTAAGGAAGGCAGGAGCTATACCTTTTTGAGAAGGTCTTTCTTCCATTTAATTATCCTCTCTCAACACTGATCTGTAGAAAGGCTGCTGTCCTGTTTTTATTACCTAATATTTTCATGCATTTGAAGTGTGTGTGTCTGTCTTTGTTATGGAACTCTAATCCTTGATTTCACTAGCTAGCATAGTTCCTAGTGCAGAGCAGATGCCCACTAGATGTTTACTGATTTATTGAAGGATTGAATGGATGTTTTATAAAGACCTCATAGATATCACAGCTGAATATGATTCTAATCCACTCAAAATTCTGCGTGTTTGTGCCTCTCCTGTGACCCATGTATAGTGTGTCATCCTTGAAGGGCAGCAACCAGCATCTAGCACAGGGTTTGGAATAGATTAGGTGTGCAGGATATATTTGTTGAATGAATAAATTATATTACTTCTCTATTCAATCATTATAGCTATCTAATCTCTTCTGAATCACAGACTCTGAGGAAGGTAGGTCTATGCATTAGACACTCCTCTACCATCACTGTTAGATCATAATTCTAGCACAGGGCTGATGGGTGCCCTTTAAACACTTATTGTATGTAAGGATGAATAAACAACCTAAGTCTTTCTTGGGGCCTGCCACACATTTGGTGGTACTAACACAAGTATTGCATTTAATCAGACAACTGACAGTGCTTCCCATTGCACTTCAGATAAAACACAAATATCTTACCATGGTTTACAAAGCCCTGCATCTGGACCATGCCCTTTTCTTATGCATTCACTATGCTATAGCCACCCTGGCCTTTTTTTCAGATCTTCTCATGTGCCATGCTCTTTCATACCCCAGGAACTTGGCACACACTGTTCTCCTCTGACTGAAATCCCTCTTCCCCTCCCTCCCAGCCCCCAACACTTAACTGGCTAGCTTCCATTCATCTTCAAGTCTCATATTAAATGTCACTTTCTCAGAGAGCCCTTCCTTGGCTGCCCAATCCAAATTAGAAAGCCCCTGTTATTAGCCCTTGGAATACCCTGTTCTTTTCCTTCATAGCACATTTGTAGCTGTGTGTTTGTGTTTGGACTCCTCCACTAGGCTGGAAACTCCTTGAGGGCAAGACTGTCTTGTTCACTTCTGTAAAACAAATGCCTAGTAGTTTCTAGCACACAGCATTTTTGCTTGATAAATAACTTGCTAAATTGAATGAATGGCAAATACTCACTAGCTTGGTGTCATGTGCTGGCTATAGACAATCTAAGGGCAGGAACCTAGCTTGTCATCTCCTACTTCTTGGTGCCCCAAGCTTTTTTAGGGGGCCCATGGAGGTTGGTGGGCACAGTGCTCAGGAGCAGGTTCCAACCAGAGAGCCCTCGCTCCCTGCCCTATGGCCTGTACTAGTCTACCCTTGGCTAGGCAGGTGCAGAATCAGGCACATGAAGGCCAGGTGTCAGGAGTTCCCAGGTGGTATAGTGGCTTAAGGCTTTGGCGCTGGCGCTGTCAACGCTGCGGTCTGGGTTCAATTCCCAGCTGCGGAACTACCCACATACAAAAACAAAACAAACAAACAAACAAAAAAAGGCCAGGTGTCTAGAGGGAGAAGTCATTTTCTCCTCTTACTCCTCTAGGGCTCCTCTCCCAGGTTTTTTCTCCACCACAGCCCCGTCTTACAGGTCCCCTTGGTTCTCTTACCCAACATAAAAACCTCATTGGCCTGTGCCCTGCCTCCTCCGCTGCTGCCACCCCTGTCACTCACAGACAAATGGGAAATCTCCATCAAAGACTAACACTCCCTTCCAGGCTCAGGATCACGGTGGGGTCCTGGAAGAAGCTCCTCTAACAGGGAGCTCAGGATAGGATTAGCTGCCCCTCCCCACCAACACACACACCTACCTAAAATAGGAATGACCGTCTGGATCCACTTACAGGGCTTCTTGGGGGAGGGAAGGAGGGCAGAACTGGAACTGTCAAGCTGGGAAAGCTTCAAGGTAAGATGTTCTTTGTCTAAAGGGTGAACTCGGGCACATACTCTCAGTGGGAGTCAGGGCTCCCCCTCAATTGGCCCCATGTATGAATCCCCAGGGCTCAGATACCACCTCCTTCAGCCCATCTCACTCTTCATCCTGGCATTCAAGGCCCCCATGGTCTAGCCCCAAACCCCAACCTTCTTTTCCAGCCTTTCACTGGGACTTAACCTCACTGGGCTGTCTCCCCTTGAGAGGATGGAGCGCTGCACCGCATACCCATGTCTTTGCTCACACTATTCCTTTAGCAGAATGCCCTTCCCCTACTCTTTCCTACACCACTTTCAAGGTATCTGGGAAATGCTCCTTCTTTGCTCTCAGAACACGGAGCCTGTGTTTCTACCTATTGAATATTCATGTGTACTGGCATTAGCATTAGCTGTTTACATGTCTGTCTCCCCCAAGAGACTGTGAACTCTTTGAGAAGGGGACTGACTGGATCTATTGGTCCCTGTATTCAGCATAGCACCCGGCAGATAGGAAGTGCTTAGGGAATGTCACTGGAGCTATTTGTTGACTCTATAGATGGTCTCCTTTAAGGTTCTGGAGAAGAATGACCTCAATCAATAATCCGGGAAGTAGGGCCGCCAAGTCAGGGCGATCACTGCTGCAAGTTGGAGGAGCTGCTGGGCGTGATGTAGTGCGTGGGGTGTGTGCGAGGGCAGTGTCCTCTCTCCTGCAGCTTTTCTGCTTCTGTTCCATTCATTACTTTCTCTGGCTCCTCGAGATTGGCATTCTCCCCTGGAAGCCCTAAACTGTCTTTCAGTATGGCTCCAATCCTTTTCATAGTGAGGAGGGGATGATTTGAGCATAGACCCTCTGACCTTTTAGACACCAGAGTTTACAAAACGACTTCCTTTTCCATTCCATTTTATAGATGGGCAGACTTACCCAAAATTATAGAAAGCACAGCTAAGATCAGAATCTAAGTCTCTTACTCCCAAGTGGGCAGTAAAGCACCATTGTTAAATATGTAAACTCATGAGTCAGCCAACAAGCCCAGGGTTTGAACCTCTGTCAGTGGTTTCATATGTCAGGAAAGTAACAGAACCTGTCAGGACATCAGTTTCCTCATCTCTAAAATGGGAAATAAGTCACATCTTATAGGGCTCTTATAAGGTTTATTTGATAGATTATACCTGAACAGTTCCTGTGCCAAAATAAACAATGTTAACTATTATAGAGTTAAAACCACACACCACTGTAGTACTCTGGACCACTTTTAAAAAGCACTTTGATGTACATAATCTCACTATGATTTAGAGCCTCCTCACAATGTGGTGAAGTAACTAGAGCAGGTATCATGACACCCATTTGACCGATGAGGAAAATGAGTCCAGAGAGGTTCAGAAACTTTCCTGAGATCTAAGCATATATAAGACAGAGTTGGGATTCTGAAACTTCACCCAGGGCTGGCTCTGCTGGTGACCTCTTTTAGGGCCATTAAAGAGTGATGAGGCCAGCCTGAGATTCTGTAAATCACCATAAAATAGGTGCAAACTATGACCTCATTGGACCAGGGTCTATTTTCTACATAAAAAAAGAAATGGCTTGGGAGCAGGAGGCAGAAGAACAAGGCCAAACAATTGAGTGCCTCATGCCTGCTATCATGTCCATCAGAATGCCTTCCTCCCACCTGCCTCCCCTGCCAGACAGAGCCTGGCACACAGCAGGGCCCTAGATGACAGAATGTATGGGGGAGGACTCAGTTCCTAGTGAAATCCAATGTGCAGGGACCATCCACAACCCCTGTATTTGCTATTCTATGTCTTCCAGATACAGTGGAGGCTCCTGGAGGGCAGGGTCTGTTGTGTGCATTTTCATTAAGCCAGAGCCAGGCATGTAGGAGAAGCTCAAAAAGTATCATGACATTAAATAAGAAAATGACTCAAATCAGGGATCCAGTCCTGGTTTTGCTTCTAATTCACTGGGCAGTCCATCTCTTTTCCCTGCCCCTTTGGAACTCATTGTTCCTATTTGTACAATATAGGGATAGGACTAGATCAGTGGTTCTCAGCTGTGGTAGTAATCAGAATGAATCTCGAATGCTTATAACAATGGATGGATGCCTGGGCCCCACCCTGGACCAATTAAAACAGAATCTCTGGGTGGGGCATTAGTAAGGTTTTTGTTTTTTTGTTTGTTTGTTTGTTTGGTTTTTTTGGGGGGTAGTTCCCTGGCTGGGAATCGAACCCAGGCCTCAATGTTGAGAGCACTGAAGCCTAGCTGCTACACCTCCAGGGAACCCCCATTGGTAAGTTTGCAAAGTTATCTTGGGTGATTCTGATGGATAGCCAGAGCTGAGAATCTCTGAGCTAGATGATCTCTCATTGCCTTTTAAGTTATCCGTCAGCACAGTTCCTAAGCCTAAAGACCGCCAGTGGCAAGCCTCTGGGGCAACACCATTCCACCACAAACAGGGGTCCCGATTCTAATGTCCGTTTTGCTATATGCTGCTCACGGTGTGGGCTTATCTGAGCCCCAGGTACCCTATTAGGAGGGCTGGTGAGGGCTTCGGATGAGTCACACAAGCGGAAGCACATTATAAATGGAACATCATGGATCGTTTCCCTCTATAGCTTTGCCTTTTCCAGAATGTCATATAGTTGGAATCATACAGTGCAGCTGTTGCTTTCAGACTGGCTTCTTTCACTAAGCAATATGCACGTAAGTTTTCTCCATGTCTCTGGCTCGAGAGCTCATTTATTTTTATCATTGATAATATTCCAATAATATTTTGTATGACTGTTTATTCACCTTTCGAAGGACTTCTTGGTTGTTTCCAGATTTTGGCAATTATGAATAAAGCTGCTGAAAACATTCACATAGGTTTTTCAACTCTCTTGGATAAATAGTAAGAAGAGCGATTGCTGGATCCTATGGTAAGAGTCTATTTCACTTTGTAAGAAACTGCCAAACTGCCTTCCAAAGTGGCTGTGCAGTTTGAATTCCCATCAGCAATGAACAAGAGTTCTTGTTGCTCCACATCCTTGCTAGCATTTGGTGGTGTCAGTTTTCTGGATTTTAGTCATCCTAATAGGAGTGTGGTAGTATTTCATTGTTGATTTAATTTGCAATTCCCTAGTGACATAAGCTGAGCATTTTTTCATATGTTTTAGTCACCTGTAGATCATCTTTGGTGAGGTGGCCATTCTGATCTTTATCCATTTAATTGAGTTGTTTTCATATTGTTGAGTTCTTTGTATATGATGGATACAGGTTCTTTATTTGATATATTTTGTAAATAATTTCTCTCAGTCTTAGACTTGTCTTTTTCATTCTCTTAACAGTGATTTTACAGAAGTTTTATTTTTTTTCTAGATGAAGTGCTTTTTATTTTTAGACCTTAGAGCAAAAGTTTTTAATGAAGTCCAACTTAATTTTTTTCTTTTATGCATTGTGCTTTTGATGTTGTATCTAAAAACTCATTGCCAGGGAGTTTTCCCTGCTGGTGTAGTGGCTTAAGGCTTTGGCGCTGTCAATGCTGTGGCCTGGGTTCGATTCCCAGCCAGGGAACCCACATTAAAAAAAAAAAAGGGAGTTCCCTGGTGGTGTAGTGGCTTAAGGTTTCCATGCTGGCGCTGTCAATGCTGTGGCCTGGGTTCGATTCCCAGCCAGGGAACCACCCACATACTAAATAAATAAATAAATAAATAAATAAAAAGAAATTCTAAGTGAATTTAAAAAAAAAAAAAAAAAAACATATAAAAAATAAAAATAAAAAATAAAAACTCATTGCCAAACCCAAGATCACCTACATTTTCTCCTGTTTACCTTCTAGAAGTTTTAACCTTTTGTGTTTTACATTTAGGTGTATGATCCATTTTGAGTTAATTTTTGTGACCCATGTAAAGTCAGTGTGTAGGTCCCGTTTGTTGTGTTTTGTTTTGTTTGCATGGAGCTGTCTCTTTGTTCCAGCACTACTTGTTGGAAAGATTATCCTTCCTACATTGCATTGACTTAGCTCCTTTGTTAAGGATCAGCCGACTATATTTGTGTGGATCTATTAATACTTCTGGATTCCTCATTCATTCCACTGATCTATATATATATATATTTGGTATGTGGGTAGTTCCCTGGCTGGGAATCGAACCCAGGCCACAGCATTGACAGAGCCAGAGCTGCAGCCTTAAGCCACTACACCACCAGGGAACTCCACACTGATCTATTTGTTGATTCCTTTGTCAAGACCACAATTGATTACTGTAACTCTGTGGTAAGTACTGACGTTAGGTAATGTTAATCCTCCGACCCTGTTCTTCTTCTTTGACTTTGTTATTTGTGTTGGCTGTTCTGGGTCTTTTGCCTCTCCGTATAAACTTAAAAATCACTTCGTCAATATTCACAAGATATCTTGCTGGGATTTTGATTGGGATTTCACTGAGGCTATAGATCAAGTTAGGAAGAAATGACATTTTAATCATTTTGAGTCTTCCTAATCCGTGAGCGTGGAATCTTTCTTCATTTATTTTGATTTTGATTTCTTTCATCAGTTTTGTAGTTTTCTTCACATAAATCTCATATATATTTTGTCAGATTTAATCCTAAGTACTTTTTTGGGCGGTGCTGATGAAAGCTGAATAGGTAGAGAACAGGGGATTTTTAGGTCAGTGAACTAGTCTGTATGATACTGTAATGGTGGCTACATGACATTATGCAGCTGTCAAAACCCACAGAACTGTATAACAGAAAGACTGAACCCTAATGTAAACTATCGACTTTAGTTAATAACAACATATCAATGTTGGTTCATTAATTGTAACATGCAGCACACTAATGTAAGATGTTAATAATAGGGGGAAATGAGCTAGGAAGAGAGGAGGTATCTGGGACTCTCAGCTCAATTTTCTGTAAGCCTAAAACTGCTCTTAAAAATAGAGTCTATTAATGAAAAAGAAAAAAAAGGGGGAACCAACTCCAAATGAAAAGGAGCACTTGATAAAGTCTCCCAATGGCTCCTCCTTGCGTACAGGATCAAGCCTCCAGTCTCTTACCGAGCACATGGAGTCCTCCACAATCTGAGAGCCCCTACAATTCATGGGCCACCCCACCCTCTGCAGCTAAACTGAATCACTTAGGGTCTGTGAGGGGGTCTGGGACTTTGCACAACTCTCTTGGCCTGGAACACTGTCCCTCCCTTGCCTGGTCTGCAAATGTTTTGAAAAAGCTTTTGCAGACTTCAACACAGAGGAATGTCACCAGCCCACAGCACCTGCATCATAACACCTACTCTGCTTTTGGCAGAACTTCTTCCTGTCTCCTGCACTAAACCAAGCAAATCCTGCTGGCCCCAGCCTGGTTCTTTTCAAATGTACAAACAGAATCACAAAATTTCAGTCATGAAACTGTTGTCCCCATAGTACTGAAGCACAGTTTCCAAACTCTGCATCAAGTCATCTTAGGGTGCTACAGTAAATTCACAGGGGGCCCAGTAGGATATTTTAAATTTGAGAGCTACTCAACATCTGTTGGCTACTGAGAGAACTACTAGCTCAAGGTAGTTTGCAGTTTCGTCATTAGGTTGCATTACATTCCTTTGATTGTGTCATCTTTGAGAAGCTGGGTTTTTAGTGGTTGCTATGATAAAAAGCAAATGAACATAGCAAATGAACATCAATGTGGAACTGGAAATGAGGGTGTTGGTTTCTGACCTGATTAGAAAGTTTGACAAGTTTTTCAGTTCCCAGCAAGCACATAGATTCCATTAGTTACTATGATTATTTAAGAAAGAAATAAAAATACTGTTTCTTCTCATTTATATGTATTACTTTTTAAACTGACGGCTGACTCATCAGGACATAAATTCTTATGAAATGATTTGGATTTAACTACTTAATAAATTGAACTGTGAGGTATTTCTTTTGGTTTGGGGGCTCCATGAAAAAAAATTACTGAGACACTAACAGTGGGGTGAGTGCTGTAAGCTGAGAAAGTTTGGAAACTTTTGGTCTTAAGAAATCTTCTAATCCAAGACATGTTAAAAAAAACTACAGGTCATGAAATCAATTTAGTGGGTTATAACCAGCATTTTTTCTTCTTTAGCAAGAGTATTATTGTGTAAAACTTATGTTCATTATATACATAAGTACAGGTATCTTGGGTCACAATGTAAAACGTTTGGGTTCTTGTTTGGGTTCTGATTTTAAAGTTTGAAGAACCACTAAGACCCCACTCCCCTTATTATGTAGGTTAGAAAAAAGCTGATTATTACAAATCACAGCCACCAGGGCCAGGATCTGGACTCAGTCCTGTTAGGCTGCATGGACACGGCTCACAGGGGCCCTTAAGGCAGGCATTCTGCCTGGTGAGATGCGGTTACTCAGTCACAGAACTACAGAGGGGAGGGGTCAGGTACCCTCACTTTGGTACCAAGACCCATTTGTGCCCCACAAATGCCACCAGCCACACCTAGAACAAAACGGTTTTAATCAATTGCGTCACCCTCACTCTCCTGGGAGCGGAGCAACAGAAAGGCTCGGCTCCCGCCCCCAGAGGACAGTAAGGCTTAAGTGTCTCTCCACACCGCAGGGCTTGGGCTGGAAGGCGGGCTGGGGTGGGGGGTGCATGGGGCGGCGGCAGGGAGGGAGGAAATGGCGGGCAGCTCGAACACGGGAAAGCAAACGGGTCCCTGCTGGTCCTTGGGCCTCAGAGCCCAGCCCCAGTACTCCAGCTCTCCGCTCCCTGGCTATAGAAAGGTCATGGAGAAGAGACAGGGGAGCAAGTCCCAGCAGCAGGAGCAGCAGCAGCAGCTGTTTCCTTCACCAATAAATATACTTCATTACCAAGCTAGAAGAGAGGGGTGGGAGGAGGGCCTGGGTGGGGAGGGAGGGAGAGAAGCTGCCACCTGTGTTGCTGGGATGAAAGCAATGAGGAGATGGTGCTAGACCCCCAACCACTGTCCTCACCCCCGTCTTCTTAAAACTGTGAAAAAGCTTTTAACATGGCCCTTCTGTCTCCAGGGCTGCTCTGAAGCCTGACTGAGAGGAGGCACCTGGCAGCGGCTGGGGCGGAAGGAAGGAGGGAGGGGGGAGGGAGAAAAAGAAGAAGGGAGGCTGCTTCTCCCCAGAGGCTGCAGCTGGAGGGCTGGAGCCAAGTAAGCACGGAGGGGAGGGAGGAGGGAGCGGGGAGGAAGGATGAACCAACTACCAGGAGCAGCTCCTGAGCTGAGAGCTAGGGGAGCAGAGAGGGAGGCTTGGTGAGT